>JAFIDM010000006.1:8964053-8984653 GCA_023159025.1 Thereuonema tuberculata | reverse complement strand
ATATTTAAATTTTGCCGCCCTCTTATTTAGATATTTAAATTTTGCCGTCCCCAAAAAGCGCCGCCCGAAACGAAAATTATGAATTGTAGCAGGTTAATTGAGTCAATGTGAATTGGACGACTAATATTGCAGCTCTTTTTAGACAATCTTGAACTCTATTCCTTATATGAAAGAATTAAATCTCGCTGAATATTCGTCGCGAACAATCCGAGCACAAAATAAAACACAGGGAACTACCGCAAGGCAACCTACAGACGGTGTTGCCAGTCGCTAAAGTGAGCGAGATGACTACACTCACTTACATAAAGGGGATTCCCCGGTTCCGTCACAGATTAAATAATAAAAAGTTCCCTGCTCATTTTAATCGGTCCGAATTGTAGATGCGACAAACATATGAAAAGAAATAGTTCAAATTTTTATTTATTATTATTTACTGTTATTGATATTATTATTTTTTTTTTGAAATTTTGCCGCCCCCAAAAAGTGCCGCCCGGGACGGGCCGCCCCCACCGCCCCCGGCACGCCCCGCTTCAGTCTGAATTACTGTATTTCCCATTATTGTTCTATGAAGAAAATACTTAATGAAGCTATATTCTTACAGGGATTAAAAAAGGGTGACCATATTTATAACTTAAGAACAAAGAAATATCTACAACAATTTCTATAATCCTATTAAAAAAACTTGCACAATTAAGCCAAGAACGTCCCTTTCAATTAAGAACATAATCTTGATAGATTTTAAAAAAACAAAAAAAGCAAGATGATAATTTGTAATAAAATATTTATGTTCAAAACATAAAGCATATGTAAGACTTTACATAGAAAACGACTTAATCAAAAACCATGATTCAGTATATAAGTACATTATAACAAATATATGTATATATCAAATTATTTACATAATAGCACTATACAGACATGTATTCAAGAATATTCTACTTTTTTCCTATCCTAAATTATAATTCACAACATTGGCTTTTTAAATCTTAAATTCACGATAATAATTTTTCAGCATTAAACTGTAAACAACTTTGTTGTAGATTTCATATTTAATACATTTATTGCAAATCTTTCCTTGCATTTTTTATTTTTCCAATGATTAACACAAGTCATCTTTCGTATTTCCTTTTGTAACCTTTTAACTTTAATTCATTTAGTTACTCATTAAGTTTACAAAAAGTGAAAGGTATTAGTTTATATTATAATCAATAAATACATAATAAATTTATCCCTTTTTATCTACACAATCTATGGTAAAACTAAATACGAAATGATAAAAAAATTAAGAAGATTCTATCCCAAATATTCTTCATTTCAAATGTACTACTTTTTGTAATTTTGGATTGCACATATACATATTTTTTATGAAAAGAAGCTTAGGACAAATAAATTGTTGGATTTTTGTTTGTAGTCTATGGTTTTCTATCCATGAACTTTCTTTGATCCTTATTAACAAAATAAGGCTTAATGACATCAAATAAAATTACCTATTTGTATAAGTTCCTCCAAATGTTGTGTATTATTAATTAACTCTTGGCAGATTTGGAAAATACAATAATGTCTTTTGAGGAAGGGCTGGAGTCTGTTGTATGTAAACGGGCGGAAAACTATAAAATGCACTGCTTAGTTCTAGAAGTGAAGGATCACAGTTTCATATCAAAACAATGAACATGGACATGATTAGAATGATACATAATGAAGTGGAGTATCACTGCCTATGATACCAGATGATTTCTGCTATCTCCCTGAAGATTGGCGATACAGAACATGTCAGAAATCACTTCACTTTAAACACTGTAATTGATATTATGTTCTTCTGAACCAAGATAAGATGGTTGTCAAGATAGTTAACATCATCAGCAGGGTCAGGATTCTGATGACATGTCATCTTTTAAATGGTTCACCACAGACATTGCTAACTTATATACAAATTCTGTTCTTGGCCCCCATATTACAGAAATGCATATTTATTAAGTCATTTTTTCGACATTTTTCTAAGTATTTCATTTTTAGGTCATTTTCTTGCTTTTCGCGACATTATTATGTTGTTTTATGAAATTTATTAGAATATTTTGTACGTTTTGAGTCATTTTCTTACATTCTTAATGGTTTATGATGCATTTTTTGCGTATGATACTGGATATTAACGGAACTGAAAGTGAGGATGAATACGAAGACGAGAATCTTCATAACTTTGTTCAACCCTTATTTCTTGGAATTTCCACATTAGCCAAACAATAAACTGAAATAATAACCAGTATTTGTGTGCAAATAATTCGTATTTGTCAAATAATAATTAAATTATATTAGGTACCTATTAAAATCATTTCAACATACAATGACGTAGTCTGATTGCATTTTTTTTTGTGATGAAATTATGTCAGTTTTATTCAAATTTTTAGGTAATTTTTTTTAAGTTTTCGGATCATTTTATGGACTATTTGCAGTCATTTTATAGGTCATTTTTTAAACATGTTTAGGTCGTTAAAATCCGTGGGCTCTAATCATCAGCATTCTATGGACAGCCAAGAACTTCCTGTAATTGAAAGATTCTGGGACATTCTTGGACGTTGTGTACACTCCATGCTATATTTGTTTTTTTACTTTAACTTTTGGTTTCTTTTAATAGTTTCTCTTTTTTTAACTTTTTCAAAATAAACATAAATGAGAATATGAACACTTTGGATTAGAATAAAAAGATAAAATAAATCTATTTTAAGATAAAGACAATCTAAGAATTAAACATAGATCAATACATACACATAACCCACAAGTTCTTAATAAGAAATAGACTAGGATGCATATGATAATAATCTTAGGATTATGGATACGATTTAGAAGTCCATAATCAAAATTCAAGGATACTTCCAGTGAGCAAATATTTCTAAATCTGATGATAATTAGAATTTAATCTGCCCCTCTGATTTTGTATTAATAGTTATTCTTGTTGGGTTTATTAAAATGTATAAATAATATGGTATAAAGAAATAACAGATACTAAATCAATAATTAAAGAAAAAATATTGTAAGAATTAAATATAAACAAATATAGAAATCTCGAGTTCCCATTAAGCTATTGATTTTCATTAGCACAAATTTATTACGGAAAACTTTTACGGATATCCTTCAGTTTTAAATAGGAGGCCACCATAAGACTAATTTCAGAAGGTAAACTACAGAATGGATCAATGAAAATTCCAGCAATTTCAAAGAAATTGACTTTAATGAAGAAATGAACATAATTTATAGCCTTTACAGCCTCAGATTCACAGAAATCATACTGACGCAATGATTTTATCAGTGCAGATTTTCCCTTATATTCTTCGAATTCCTGTAAGTCATTCTTTGAAATATGACATAAAATCAGTTCTTTCTCTCTTTTATGATTGTGAATGTAATTCACAATACATGTTGTTTTTCTTAGCATATTTCTGTTTCTTTCCGTATAAAAAAGAATCTGTTCAGGAGTAGGTCTCATGTTCTCATAATCATAGACCTTAAAATTAAGCATGGTTTTATTTCGATGGAGAGCTTGTATCAACTTTCCTGGAGTGCCGCTATTCAACTTACATTTACCAACTTCAAGACTATTCAGAACAGGATTACAATTTAATACCTCTATCAATTCATTTTCTCCAATTTCAGGAAATGCCCTTCTTGGACCGAAGGACACATCCAAACTAACAAGAGTTCTGTTTTTTTTCAAGGCATTCCATATAGCTACTATTCCCTCAGTGGAACTGTAATGATGATAAAGATTTAAATTCAAAAGGCTCTTATTAATTACCAGAGCTTCTGCAATGTACTTAAAACCACTTGTTTTAATAAAATTCGAACGAAGATTGAGATCAGTAATAGTATGGCTGTGTTTTAAAAACTCAGCAACATGTTTAGCACCTTGTGATCTCATACTATAGAAAGAAAAATCCAGAGATGTTATGACACTATTCGTCAAAAAAGAAGTTGTTATTTCTTTAGCTATAACAGCACCAAGGCTTGTATATTCTTCCATACCTCCAGTTATTTGTAAACTGAAAGATGACAATGTATTGTTATGTTTCAATGCAAACGCAAAATCCTGTGCAACAGATAAACTTATAGTTTCACCCAGGAATAGCTTAGTCAAAGTTGAATTTTTTATTAATTGATTTGCCAATGCACGTAAAGTATGATCCCCTAACTTATTACCAGCCAAATTTAAAGCAGTCAAAGTTTCATTTTCAAGCAAAAGTTCTAGGGCTTTCCCTGAATCAACACAAGGTTTTACACAGTTTAAAGAAAGATTGAGATCAGTTAATGACTGATTGTGCAATAACGCTAGCGCTATTTCTTTCAAATCTGCACTAGTCAGTTGGTTTTGTGATATATTTAGTCTTGTAAGACTTTTATTGTGTTTCAGCATCTCTGCTAATTCTGATATGCAAAGGCTATCAATTTTATTTTCAGAAATATCCAATTCAGTCAGACTTTTATTAACTAACAAAGCATTAAATAATTCTTTTGCATCCTCAGAGTCAATTCTAGTTTTTGAGACATTAAGATACTTAAGAGTACTTGTTGTCAACAGTGATATTGTTAAAGCTCGTACAACCCTTTGGTGGTTTGAATAATAGGACATTTTCATTTCGTCTGTTGTTTGTAATGGAACATACACCATTAAAGAACTGACATTCAAATGTTGTAAATTGTTAGTCATGACAATTTGTTCTAGAAGTCCATCGGGAATTTTGACTTTAGATAGATCTAAGTGTGTAAGGGTTTCATGTTGACACAGAGCAGTAGCTACCACTTCTGAAATTATATTCTCTGTCAGATTTAAATAGGTCAAGGACTGGTTTGCTTTGAGAGCTGATGCAAATCTTCTGGAATCTCTGATGAAATAATTTCTAAAAATACTCAATTCTGCTATTGTTTTTGTTTCTGTTAAACTTTTCATAAGTTTGAGGAAGTTCCTTTTTGTTAAACTTTCACTACTATAATTCAGGGCCTTTGTGTATAATTCTTCCATTCTAGAAATGATATTACTGATATTTAAAATATTTGGTGTTAATTCAGTGAAAAGTATCAGAAATAATTATAAGAAAAAAAATTCCTGAGTTTAAAATCTATATTTCTTCAAGTATATCCTTTTCTTTCTTCGTTTTCTTTTAACTTCACGTTATTCATACAAAGGAAAAAGTCTACTATTTGGTCAAAAGTTACTGTTGACACGTACAGACAGGAGTTTATAAAGACAAATTTTCATAAAAAAAATTGACTAAAATCTAAAAGAAATGAGACGTTGCTTATCACTAGTCTCGTTTTAGACAATTCTAAATATTATAGACTATTTCAGCACTGAACAAGAGAATAAAACCACACACTTTTTTTTAAACACTTTCCAAGTAGTTTTACTGAATTTCTCGAAATTCTGTCCTTGTCTTCTGTAATGTAGAGGACAGAAATGATCTTCATTGTAGATGGTTCCCTAATTTCAGAAGCGCAATCTTCTTGTGTTGTAGCTTTCCGAAAGACTAGACCAGTGTAGCCTAAAATAAAATAAGTCAATCCATTTAAAATAATTTGTTTTATTAATAAATACTATAGTTTTACATTTAGATAAAGAATCGGTAAAATTTAAACATTTCTGTTTTATATCTTATATCATTTTTATTCTTTAGGTATGGAGTTTAACAAGATAACAAAATAGATATACAAACGAAAGATGCTCTTGGACTAATTTGACAAGATTTTAATTCCCACATTATTAAGATATGAATGATCAATTTACGTTTAACTATATATTTATATTTATCACTGCTTAAAAATTGAAACAACAAACTTCTGAAACGAGCAGTATTACAGAGTGGCCGATGGTTTTGTACGTATTGGTTTTGTATGTATTGGTACTTCTCTTGTAATTCAGTGTTTTTCTTTATAAGGAAATCATGTTTTTGGAATATAACCAATTTCTCTTAAGATTTATTTTATGTGTTGAAGTTTTGTTCGCATATCGGAATGTGAAATCTGTTGTCACGACTTACTTCTAAAAGTAATTCTGCAGGCAGCTCTTTTCAAGGAAGACAGTCAAACATCGATCGATGAAATGCTGACTTTTATTGACTACCTAAAACTAGCAAATGAATATCAAACAGAGTGCCAAGGAGTGAAACAGGGATGTGTATGAGAAAGAAATTAATCCTTTAAGTATATAAGGCTTATGGAAGACAAGTAGGAAGGCAGTAAGACATAAGTTAGATGAAGTACTTGACGACTTGAAGAATGGAGAAGGCATTGGGGAATTGTGGTATGAAGATCAGTAATAACAAAAAAGAATAAGTGAGAAATGCGGGAGCTGACGATGGCTTCATGAAGCCATGAGCTTCATGAAGGAAATGTCACGCAGGTGAAAGTTTAGATATTTTGGATCCAACTTTCAAGTGGAAAGAACTAAATGCTAGGATTCAATGTGGAAGGAGAAATTGGAGGAAGGTTTCTAGAGTGGGACATGGTAAGAAAATGCCAATAAGGCTTCAAGGAAAGATATACATTTCGGTAGTAAGACCTGCTCTTTTGTATGGATCTGAGATCTGGCAAATGACCAAAAGATGGTGGCTAAGGTAAATGCTGCTGAAATGAAATGCTGATGTTTGCTTGTGGTGTAACAAAGATGGATAAGATTAGGAATGAAATGGTACGCGAGACAATAAAGGTCAGCGAGGCTTCAATCAAAGATTATAGAGAATCCAGGTAAAGGTGGTTCGGTCATGTCAAGCGGAGGGATGGGAGTTACATAGGTAGGAGAATGTTGAAAATGGAGCCTTTAGGAAGAGAGGAAGAGGACGGCCACTAAAACGCCGAATGGACACAGAGAAAGAAGACCAAGAGGCGGAATTGTCACATGATAGAGTAAAATGGAAGAGAAGAAGCCGCTCCAGTGACCTCAAATGAGATGTGGGATCAAGCTGAAGAAGAAGGCTATTATTGTACAGTCGAACTTAAGCGAAGAGGTGAGAATTTTTAATTTCCCAGATTTACTTAATTTAATTAATAAGAAACCCTTTCAAATTTTCAACTGAAAAATGTCAAAGAAATCACTTGGGGCGCAATTTTAATGTAAATGACATGCGATTCTCTGTACTATCTGATGTGCGAAAATAATCGCATCTACACAATGTGCCCACTAAGTTGATTGTCAGTTCATCGTATCATAGTGGTGCTGATCGAGCCAGCTATGATGACTGACTGGACGTTCGTGCAAGTATTACTTACTTATACATGTTAAAACAATTGTGTGTGTCTGTGCTTATACCATGAAGAAAAATCTATCTATCTACTATATTTTTGTGATTGTTATAGGAACAATGAGTATTAAATGATTATTCTAATTTATTTCACGATTTAAAATCTTTCTTTAAATGAAATAAATTATCAACTGTGAATGAACGTTTTCAATTACAGCTTATAGTAAAAAAAATGAATGATGGCCGCCCTGTTTTTGTGAGATCTGCGCATGTATCATCGATTAGTCTGGTCAGGCACTTCCGTCTGATTGTAAGACGGACGCCGCCATTGTGCGAATAGCTTGTTACTTTGCAAAAGAGCATTGTATTTATAAATAATATATATTTATTTATTTATATAAATACTTATTATTAGCAACTGATATTGGAATAACGCTAAATAGTAGAGAGAAGTTTTAATTATAAATATTGTGTCAAAATTCAGTGTATATGATCTGCAATTGATGGTTTTTTTTTTTTTCAATATAAGCTGCAAGAATTTTGAAGCCATTTCGCTGCTACTGATAGGCACATATTTTGACCAATATCATTGAATAAAAACATCAAGATTACAAAAATGAAATATAATGAATAAACAAATAAAAATTGCTGTTGGCAAAAATCACACACAAGAAAAAAAACAAAAAAAAACACATGAAATATAACAGACTTAATTCATAAATGAAAGTCTGTAAATAAAAAGTATTTTTCTCAATTAGAACTTCTCCGTTACTTAAACGTTTGTAAAACGATAATAAAACCACTGAATAAAAAAATCAAGAAAACAAATTATTAAATGTAATACAGAAACACATAAAATTTGCTGCTGGCGAAAAGAATAACAAAAATACACAACTGAAATCTAATAAATATACTTCATAAATGAAAGTCTATAAATAAACAAGTATTTTTCTTAAATAGAACTTCTCCGATAATTAAACGTTAGCCTAATATAAGTTAACTATATTTTCTCCGTGATAGCATACGACGTCGGCCATTGTGACAGGACAACATAATTGATCAGCTACCGGAAGGACTGCGCAGTTCAAACTTCCGCCGGTCATCATTCATTGGGAGGACAATAAGTTTGTAAAGGGGATCAGGGCGCCAAGCTCACTGTTTGCCCGGGTGAAATTGGATCTAGATCCGGCACTGACTTGTAACCGCTACATCTCCTCGCGCCATCTGGTGATCAACCATTACAACTTTCCAAACTCACAACACTTAGCTTCTTACCACGAAATAACCTTCGATTGGGTGTAGCCTGAAAATCCCCGAATAAAATCATTAGGTGAAACGTATCTTCATTCTTTAACTTTGCTTAATTATAGAAAAGACTTAAAATTATTAAGGGAGAGTCCATTAATTACGTGAGGTGTTTTTTTTTTTAAATTTGAACACACATCCCCTTGGTGAGATTTGGTGCGATGTGATGGGATCCCCCCCTCCCCCTCACGTGAGTTATCCCCTATAATTTTTAAATAATTAAATTTATTTTATTTATTCATGTATTTTGCTTCAAACCACTAAATACCTAAAGCGTTACTGATGTCTTCTATGAAATTCATTTTTCCTGTGAAAGAAAAGGAAAAAAATGATACTATGTTTAAGTTGCACAATAACAAATTTAATTAAATTTGTATAAGTAAAAAAAATAGGCTGCGACACCACCTTCCCTAATTCTTCATTCACTCCATAGGCATTCATGTGCTTTGTCTATTGTAATGATTGGACACATGATTGTCCATGTCTTTTGGTAGTATAGGAAGACAGTCATTGGACGTATCTATATCCCCCTCGTGCAGCCACTCCAGCCTATCGTCCACGGCGCACAGCAGCTCCTCAGGCAGACGGGTGACCACACGCGTTGGTCGAACCATGACCACAGGTGCTGGCGGGGTTGCATGCAGCGCCGATCTGTGTTTCTGCAGCTTCACACGCAAAGCAAAATAGAGCCGCACGTGTTGCAGCATCTATTAAGGATACTTTGGGCATAGACAATATTACAAAATGTTATAATCTGTTATAATATGTATATTCTCTGAATTAAAAAAGTTGTGAGATTTTCATTGACCCCCTCCCCCTTTAAATGAGATTTGGTGAGATTTTGCCGGATCCCCCCTCTCATTTTGAGCTCACGTAATATATAATGGACGCCTGCTAAGAGAAAATCAAAATATGACAGTTTATAATCTGAATTGTTATCTACTACTTGTGCTACAATATTGTAAATAAAATATTAATGATTTATGGTAAATATAAAAATTACATTTAGGAATCAGTTCAGCTCAATTTTGACTTTTTTCGAAGATATTTAAATAAAAAAATAATACAAACTTTTATTCAGCTAAGAAACAAAAGCAGAGAAAAAAATGGTATTTTTTTTTTATTTAGGTTAGTTTTATTTAATTGGAGCATTTTAATTCAAATTTCAAAGTTATCAAAAAATAATGACTTATAAAGCAAATTTATCAAAAAATATTAAATAACAACATATACCAGAGGTTTTCTCAACCTTTATCAATTCGGTGCCATCTTAACACTCTTCCTATGCTTATGCGCCCCCCCCTCAAAAAATTTAGAGAAATAAAATTTAATCTTTTAGGCAGGAGCAAACTTTTTTAATTGTTGCCTGAATTTTGTCTTCCACAGAAAATACAGTAACTCCTGGAACCTTAAAGGTTATAATTAAGTGTATTCGAAAAAGTAAATATGTCTAGAGCATACAAAGTCATTTAAACTTTATTTCAAATATGAATGAAGACAAAACAACCTAACTTCACAGCGAAGTTCGAACCGGCGAGTCACAACCCTACCGAGAGCAGGATAAAACAAATTTATTCCTATTTCCACGCTTTTGTGGACCCCCACAGTCGGCATCGAGAACCCCAAGTTGGGAATCATTGATACAAGCAACAATTCACTACAATAATTCTGTAGATTTTACTAACATACTTCTCTCTTTTTTTTTATTTCTTTCTTTCTTTATTTATTTTCCTAATCAATTAAAAATTTTACAGTCCTCCTAGGGAAATTTCCCTGTCAGTAGGTTCTGGAGATCAATGTTAACAATCTGATATAATATTAATTTACATATTCTAATAAAACAATTTACATATAGTCTACGTATCTACATTGTACAATCTATAGAAATTTAAAATACATATTCCAAAATAAGTCCACTCTAATGTGAAATTGCGTACATGAATGTATATCTATGTATATACACGTATAGTATACAGACAGGAGAGTAAATACATGTAAGTGCATGTTCTACATATATTATGAACACACCATTTTATAATACCATAAAAGTTAAAGTAATAAAAGGATATGTATTAAAATATTACTAATTGCTACGATTTCCCGGTTTTTTTTTTAGTCAATTATATAATTGGTTAAGTTGCTGTATTAGCTGGGAATCTTGTATGAAACGAGACATTAACTCTCTTCTTCTTATCATATTATTAAAATATCTCACAACTCGATTAAAAATATATTAATTAAGTAAATACATTTTATTGCAAATTTTCGGAAAGATTCCATTCTTTCCTTCATTGAGCTTCAGCATTCAAACAAACAAATAGTTTCTTCTTCCGAAAAGAAAAATTCTACTTATCCTATAATAAGTCATATTTACTTCAATAAGACATCATATTAACTATAAAGCGATATTTCGCAAAGGTGTCTTCCCTTATATAAGCTTCTTTTATATCTTATAATATAATTACTTCTTGAAATCCTATTACTATTATAATACTTTTTTATTCCACAATATTTGTCCTTCGAAGCAAAGGACTTCTTATAGAGACAAGAAACTAATTTTCTTTCCTCTACATTTCACAAGGATTACAAAATAAGAACTAAAAATAAAGCATTTTCGTAAACGAGTTAACAATTGAAATCTATCGTATTTACTAGCGTAGTAACACATTAATATTAATAAATTAACACGTTAATAATAATGATGCTTCATTAACAATAATAACATTATTTACAATATATCATTGATATCCAAAAACTTACTTTTCCATAAATTCTTTAACATAACCAAATGATGCATTACTCATTTTAAGAAATTTATCCTTATTAAAACAATTTTTGCTGTTAATCAAACATGATTCGATTAAGAATCTCTCCTTTTCTTCAGAAATTTTGCATTCAATTTTGACAATTGGGTCTGGGTTGTGTCCTTCTTCCTCGCAGTGATCTGCCCAGTCAGAACTTCTACTTTTCTTATTCTTAAAAGCTCTAATATGTTCAAACAATTTGTTACTTTTATAAAAAACACTAATCGAATATTGCTTATTTTACAACCGTCTCTAACATTTTTGTTTACTTTAAAACCCAATGGTAGCTTAATTACTTTGTTAAAATTACTGTTTTCTACTTTCTGTTGTTTCGCTTTTTTTAAATATTTTAAAGAAAGAAAAAAAGGAAAAACAGAAAGAGGAAAGCAGTAATTTTAACAAAGGTAATTAAGTTACCATTGGGATTTCAAGTAAACAAAAATGTTAGAGATGTTTGTAAAATAAACTATATTCGATTAGTTTTTTTATAAAAGTAACAAATTGTTTAAACAGAAGAAGGATGTTAATGAGGACATGTTAAATAAAATGGTGATTATGTGTAGTCTGACTTGCAGAGATTGTGGTTGCATCGATTTTGGATGTACTGGAAGAACTTTAAGGGAGAGATTGGTTGAACATATTAGAGCTTTTGAGAATACAAAAGTAGAATTTCTGACCAGATCACTACAAAGAAGGACACAACCCAGATCCAATTGTCAGAATTGAATTCGAAATTTCTGAAGAAAAGAAGAGATTGAAGATCGAATCATGCTTTATCAATAGCAAAAATTGTTTTAATAAGGATAAGTTTCTTAAAATGAGTACTGATTCATTTGGTTAAATTAAAAAATTTATGGAAAAGTAAGTTTTTGGATATTAATGATGCATTGTAAGTAATATTAGTATTGTTATTATTGTTATTTAGGAAACATCATTATTATAACGTGTTAATTTATCAATATTAATATGTTAATTGTTATCATTACTGATAACTATACTAATAAATATAATAGTTTTCAATTGTTAACTCATATACAAAAATGTTTTGTTTATAGCGGCTCCTATGTTACAGCTTGCCTGTAAAATATAGGTCACCGCTCTTGGTTTTATGTCTGTTGGATGTTACAATCTGTCACACTCTGTAGTGTCCAAACGGTTAGAGATATTAGAAGGAAACTTCACCATTGTGTTCAGCATCAAAAAGTAGATGAACACGTCAAAAAAAACCAATCCTCTAGGACCACTCCCTGACAAGTGGGGGTTCAAAAGTGTTTTTATGCTTTCCGGATAGCACACTCTATAGTGGCCAAACGGCTAGAGATATTAGAATGAAACCTTCACCATTGTGTTCAGTACGGTATCAAGAAGTAGGTGACCATGTAAAAAAAATCAGACCTGTAGGAGCCCTCCCTGACCCCCAAGACATGTTTTAGTGGCCCCTGTTACAACTTGCCTTCACAATGAAACTATCATTGATATTGTTTTAATTTCCTTAGTATTATAAATGTGATTGTTGCGAATGCAAAAGGCGCAATTGTTGCGTTTATGGTGATTGTTGTAGAGTTGCATTATAAATGTGATTGTTGTAGAGCTGCAGTATAAATGTGATTGTTGCGCATGGAAACGACGCAATTGTTGCGATTGAAATTGACAAAATATTTGTCTTCACGTGCGGAAAAACGAGATGCTGATGCAAGGCGAGAAGCTTCACACTTGCGTAAAGAACGGTCTCTAAACAAAAAATTTTGTTTATAAAATTGTGCATATTATGGGACTGCTTTGCTTTTCACGCTGTCTGAAAGCATTAATTACCTTTTTAGTTCGTATTTTGTAATCCTTGTGAAATGTAGAGGAAAGAAAATTAGGAAAATTTCTTGTCTCTGGTACCACCAGAAGAAGTCCTTCGCTGAGAAGGACGAAATATTGTGGAATAAAAGAGTATTACAATAGTAATAGGATTTCAAGAAGTCTCTTCCTTTGTTTCCTCTGGGTCCATTTACAAAACTTAAAATAAAACGGTTATTTCAAAGGTCTTTTAGCATCCTATTGTTGTATTCCAGCGAATACAAAGATATTGTAAAGATAATACTAGGAATTGTAATTATTTTTTTCTGTAATAATTATAATTATTTTTTTCTAATAATTTGAGTAATTTGAACATATTAACAATGCTAAGAGACCTTTGTAATAACCATTTTATTTTAAAGTTTTGTAAATAGAACCTGAGGAAGCAAAGGAAGAAACAAAATATCGCTTTATAATTAATATAATACCTTATTACAGTAAACAAGGTTTATAAACAAATAGTTTGTTTTTGAAACGATTAATAAATGTCAACATAGCATATAACAGAGATCTCGTTATGCTGGTATATTCACGTTGCATCATTATAACAAGAAAACATGTCATTACTTTAAAAACAAAAATTCTTAACAATCTTATGTTATTTCATAATTTTAGTTCTTCAAATGCTATTTTATTTTTACAATTTATACAAGACTTTACCAATTCATAAAAATATCATAGCATTTGTAGAACTAAAATTATGAAATAATGTAAGACTGTTAAGAAGGTTTGTTTTTACAGTAATGACATGTTTTATTGTTATAATGATCCAACGTGATTATGCTAGGATAATGAAATCTGTGTTATATGCTACGTAGACATCTATTTATTGTTTCAATTACGAAGCTTGATGAAAGAAAGAATGGAAGCTTCCAGAAAATTTGCAATAAAATATATTTAATAATCAATATATTTTAATGTTGTGGGATATTTTAATAATAAATAATTCTGCATTTCATTTATATAATTGTATGTAAAAAAATAAACATAAAAAACAAAAAAAACAACTATTTAAAATGGAATTATCTGATGCACAATAAGCCTACTGGTGCGAAGGTATTTGACACCAAAAACAAAACGAAATATTAGTAACAGATATTGTGTAAAAACTGTATTTCATTTAGAAACTTGGAAATACTCATATACAAATGCTAACTTATAAGTGAGAAGTAATGTTATTTTTAACGATGAAAAAGAATGTGACACCTCCAAAAATTAAAAATAACACAGTAAATACACAGTAAGAATAAAATAGGAAAATTCATGTGCCAGTCTCCGCTAGCCTCAAATGAATTACCTTGATTTTCCTATTTTATTTTTAATGTGTATTTACTGTATTTAATTTTGGAGGTGTCACATTCTTCTTCACCATTAATTCTTATGACCTCCGTACTCAGACATGGTTGTTTACTTGTGATTGCTAACAGCCAATGCAGCAGGAAAAACCAGTTCTGAGATATCACATTGTAAACACTTACTCTCAGGCATTGATGAGTAATGTTATTTTTATTTCTATGTTCATTATTATAAATAATGATAGATTTCGTTTTCATTCAAAAGACGAAATAACATTCTTAACTGTCTTTTAAATGTAACATTTCCATATACTTTTTTTCTTTTTCTTAGCTGGCAGAAAAAAACATTTTCTTTTTTAAATAACTTTCAAGTGAAAATGATTCGGGCTAATCAAGTGCATTTCTTATAAGAAATGTTGTCTTAATATTGACAGTGATATTTCTACCCAGGGGCGTATATAAGGCCCCCCCCCCCCCGACATAATGAAGATATGTCCTTCCAACGTTTTTATGTTTTGGTTGAACAGATAGGTTTTCATTGTTTTTTTTGTTTGGTTGAATAGATTTTTTGGCCCGGGGGCCCCCACCCCCACCCCCCCACCCCGAAATAATAAAGGTATGTCCTCCCAACCTTTCTTTTTTTGTTTTTTTTGTTTTGGTTGAACGGATAGGTTTCCATCGTTTTTTTTTTTTGGTTGAACAGATAGGTTTCCATGGGGTGTCTACTGAATTATATTAATCTTGGGCCCCCCCCCCCCGAAAATATATTTTATATACGCCACTGTTTCTACCAATACTCAAATTCAAAGCATCTGCATCTTAAAGAACGTCTTCCGTATTTGAATGCTATATTTAAATGTTTTTAGAAATTACGAAAAGAAATAATTAAAAATAAAAAAAATACGAACCTATACAAAGCTCGAAAACCTCTGGATCGAAGCTGGTCTTCCAGGTAATTCTATTTCGCAAGAAAGATAGAGAGAAAAACAGAAAATTCAAATAACATGAACAACATTAAAATGTCGAAGAAATTAAAGTTCGTCCGTTGGACTTCATTGAAAACTATTACTTTCCAAAGCTTTTGATTATATTTTAAATAAAAAATGAATAAATGAATAAAAATAAGCAAAACGTATTAAAAATGTTGCTGCAGAGCAGCATTTAACATTTCTGATCATTTTTAGGCATTAATAGATACATTTATATGTATATATAAATTAAACAATAAAGACCCACCACATTCACTGTTACGTATGTTTTGATTTCAATAATGAAATTGAGTCACTAACGTAAACAGCTGCATTCAATTCCAGTGAAAAATCGCACACTGACTTCTTTTGTCCACAACTTCCCGCACGGTGTCGCTTCAGTCTGAGTTTATCGAACATGTGATGGTGTTTTTCCACCAAGGAGATAGGAACGAAATCTTATGATGATATGAAAACTTCTTTATTTACCAAATTCATCTTCTATCTTCACGATATTTCGACAAACTAATCGTTTAACTTTTTCAAGTGACAAATAAAAAAGAAATACACCATTTCTTTTTTAATACATATTTTGGAATGAATTAATTTAAACAATCATTACAAATATGATATGTACCGTGCCATGCACGTTACATAACATAAGCATTATTAATATAATAACGCTTTTAAAAACAAATTTTTGAATATAAATTTTTTAAATATAAATTTTTGAATATAAATTTCTGAATATAAATTTCTGCATCCACTATCCAAGTCCAAAGTCCAACTTTATATTCAAAAATTTATATTTAAAAATTTGTTTTTAAAAGCGTTATTACATTAATAATGCTTAAGTTGTGTAACGTGCATGACACACATAATGATTGTTTAAATTAATTCATTCCAAAATATGTATTAAAAAAGAAATAGTGTATTTCTTTTTTATTTGTCACTTAAAAAAGATAAACGATTAGTTTGTCGAAATACCGTGAAGATGAATTTGTTAAATAAAGAAGTTTTAATATCATGAAAATGTTTAATTTCTCAAGATGAAATCTTATCAAATTCATTTCAGAAAAGGAACCTGCTGTTGTAACGGAATTGCGTGATTGTAAAATATTTGGCCAGTATGTCAAAAATTAAATATTTTTAATCAACATTTAAATAAAAATAAGATCTTTTTATTAAGGAAAAAAAATCTTCTAAAGGCTTATACTGTACATTTAATTACTTCATTTGTAGATAAATACGTTGCATACAACTGTCCTGTACTTCTTAAATTTTGAATTATTTTTCTTTAGAATTATTCTGCTAAAAGATTAAAAATAACATACACTAAACACAATAAGTAACACAATTCTAACGAAGAAAGCTTTTATATTGATTTTTATTTTTTTATTTTTAAGAAACCCTTTTGGCATTTGTTCTAAAATTTTAATATTGATATTAGGTTCGTAGATGTAAAGGAAAAAAAGAAAAAAAAAAGTGGTCACTGTGTTCACTTTTTTTGTTTACACTTTTAAATTTTGAGCTGAAGAAAATAATTGTTCTTATACAAATAAGCATAGTTTCACTCATATGTTTCTCATCTCTCTGAATCGCTGCAGAGATGCACTTTTTTTCGGTTTTGTTATCTCAGAAAACAATATCGAGTTAGAAATTAGAAAACAACTAATGTTAGAATTTCAATTATTTGTTAAATTACATATCTAGACACAATATTTTCATACTTACTATCTTATTTATTTACTCCATGATTCTATGGCCCTCTGAGAGCCTTGGATTCTTGCATTACACTGCCTTTTCTTTTCTTTGTATCTCCACTTTTCCCTTCCATCTTTTGGGGATTATTTTCAACATTTCATTTCGTATTCCCAACAATAAAAAGAAAATTTTCATTCCTCTACAATCCTACTTCTGAAATCAGTTTCAGTCAGATCAGTACTTTTCTATTGGAGAGTGACTATTAAAACAGAAGCTCTCGTCAATGGGGTGTAATGTGGCCTACGGCATTATGAATCTCAAAAAATATTAAAAAAATACAGCTTTTTTACGCCTTAATGTTTCTCCTAAAATTCTCAAAAATAAGAAATCTCAAAAAATAAACACCCGCTTGACTAGTCGCAATACTAAAACCCTAGCAATGGACCACAGCAATTTGGGCTTTTTGAACTGTGACGACACCCCTATAAGGTCCATACTGTTGTAGTCCAGAGCTAAAAATATCTCGCCACAATCAAAAGGTTAGTGCGTTTGTGGAATTTCGATTTTACTTTGTGATGGAAAAGCATAGTGATCATCCAAGCAACATACTGGAACATTTTCTTTTCCTAACGTGCCTAATTTTAATTTCTTCAAACATTAAACAGAATACAAATATTAAATGCAAGTCTTGATTTTAACAAAAATTAACGATTTCTTATTACAAAAAGCATATTTGCATTTCGAAAGAGATAAAAATTTTAATTTCATTTAATCTGCTTCCATTTGACACGACCCAATAATCTCTGAAGCATATCAAACTTTCAATGTTTAATCCTTATTCAAAACCCTTCAAACTTCTTTATTTATTCCTTAATATATACATTAAACCACTAGAAAAGATTCTCGAGATATCCTAGTGCCAAAAGGATTAAAAAGAAGACAATATTATAACAAGAACAGAATGGAGACGTTTAGATGAGTAGAAAGTAAAAAGAAAATGTTTTGAAGTTTCATCAAGATTAATTTCTTTTTTTTTTTTTTTTTATAAAAGAAAAAAAGAAGGACGTCAAAAGCGCTTATCTCAATGGAGAACTAAAAGATGAAATATATATTGAAGTACCTCTAGGAGTAAAGCTGACTCGGAGTCATTGCAATGGCATAAAATTGAAGAAGTCCCTGTATGGCCTAAAACAGGTTGGCATAGATTGGGACGTAACATTACGGCGTAATTTACTTGATAAAGGGCTAAAACCCATCAAAAGCTATCCATGCATATTTAGGTGTACCAAAAGAAAAGACACAAATCTTATTTTGATCTACGTAAATGATATTCTTATCATGGGAAGGAAAATAACAATGTAGTTGAAATTAAGAAACTCTTCAACGAGCTATTTGGAATAAAAGATCATGAAAAGATCAATGATTTCCTTGGAATGAATATTAAGTATGACAAAAGTAAGAACATACTCATAATCTCCCAGTGCCAATCAAAAACCTTCTAAATAAATAAGGTATGCAAGATTGCAAGCCATTATCAACCCCCATGAATTTGGAGAATAGAAACGGCCTCCTAGATGAAAAAGCCAGTGAAACACTAAGCAAAAATGATAATTTTAAAATACCGTAGTATTGTTGGAAGTCTAGTCTATCTAAGTGCATTTTCAAGACCAGACATTTCGTACGCTATGAATAAATGCCAGGAGAAAAATAATTCGCTAAATATTCAGGACTTGATATAAGTAAAACATGAGGTATTTGAAAGGAACCAACAACAAAATACTTAGCTTCACTGATAGTCAACAATGTAATAAAGCCTACAGTTGGTCAAATAAGTCTGGGCAAGTTATGCAAATAAGTCTGAAGGTAAATCAACATCAGGCTATTTAATTTACTTAAGTAACTTTGTAATCACTTGGAATTCGCATAAGCAATCAATTGCAGCGCACTCAACTCAAGAAAGCGAACTAGTAGCTGTGAGTACAACGTTAATAATGTGCATAAAAAACATCATTCAGGAACTACACATAACAAGTTTATGTGAGATCCAATCAGCTTGTATTATGACAATCAACTGACAATAAAGTTGATTGAGGACAAATATAATCAAACTGAAAGTAAACATTGACATAAACTTCTATATAGTGAAAGAACCAACAATCCTGTAGTCAAAAACCTGTCAATAATTTATTGGATTTATTTTTAAATATTTGTTTTCAATAATTGTGTGAAGTAATGAAACGAACATTATTATGCTTTTTCATTGTAAAAACAATTGTATATTGTTTCAACGTGTTTCATGTTCATTACTATTTTGTATTTTTGGTTATTCCAAAGAATATTTTATATTCATTTCGCTTGAAGAAGGGATGGCGTTAAAATTTTCATTCCGAAAATTCGCAAAGGATTTTAAATAAACTATTTGAATACTACGTTATGGAGTTTATTTAACAAAGAAAGAGTTTCACCAAGGTCCGTTTCACTCCCATATAATTGTGAGTGATTTATTAGCTGTGACTGAAAAAAGGGTTTAAAAAACAGAGAATACACTTTCAAATGATATTAGAAATAAGCCAAGATTGCAGTGCAAATAGTATGTTCGAAGTATTAACGAATACGAAATAATAAGCACCAAATGTTGAAATATATATTTAATACATCGTGAAGTTTACAATATAATAATAGTAGAACTTATCTACATACCAATTTCTTTATTTAAATATAAAGTTCCAGTTAAGAACTCAATTTCTTAACAAACTGTTGAAGTAAATGAGCTTTGCTGTATGATACAAAGTAAAAATTCTATTTCATGTGTGATTAAGTTAAATGTAATTCAAAGGAAGTTTTCAAGATATTTGTATGTTATAGTTAAATATGTGAATTAAGTTCTGGATCTTATTTCTAATATGCTCGGGTGTAATATTACTGAGTTTAATTCTTGACACATAAGTACTGCTCTGCCTAATTATTATTATTGAAGCTAATTGTATCTAGATATAATATATTTCTTCAAATTTCTCATGTTCAACAACTGCTGCTTCCGCGTCAACGAGAGACCTTCGTGCTACAGTTCTTAGCTCGGATCGAGGTTGACTCGGAATGACCCTGGAACATTCTCGGGACGGACGAGGCACATCTCCATCTACACGGTGGAGTTAATGCAGAATTGTCGCATTTGGACGAGAGAAAATAACAATGCACGGCTGGAAATTCCTTTACATTCTCCAAAAGTAACAGTTTGGTGTGGGTTTACGTACATATCCTTGAAATAAGGTGTCAAATGTTAGTTTTACTATTGAGGATGCCTACATTTCATTTTTCATCTACCTTGGTCAACGGTAAGTCAAGTGAGTTAAGGTCAAAGGCAAACCGTTCATGTATGGTCGGCTTCCCTGCCACACACACACTCACCACACACACACACACACACACACACACACACACACACACACACACACA
>JAFIDM010000006.1:8926137-8964043 GCA_023159025.1 Thereuonema tuberculata | reverse complement strand
ACACACACACACACACACACACACACACACACACACACACACACACAACCCAAGATCAGGAAGGCCGTGAAAAGCAAGACAACGGAAAGATGGCAGAGACGATGGGATTCATCGACCAGTGGAAGATGGACTCATAATCTTATACCTAATATTGCAACTGGATGGAAAGAAAGCATGGTGAGGTGGATCACTACCTGACTCAGCTATTAAGTGGCCATGGTTGTTTTCTAGCGTACCAGAGGCGCTTCGGAATTGTCGACAGTGCGTCATGTCCGACTTGCCAGTTCTTGGACGAGGATGTGGAGCATGTCTTCTTTGTCTGCCCACGCTTCCATGAAGATAGAAATGAGCTGAAGAAATTCCTTCGACAGCGTGTGACTCCAGAGAACATCGTTGGCTTGATGACTATCTCCCAGGCTAATTGGACGGCAGTGGCTGACTATGCTGCCACTATTATACGGAAACTTCGTATGGCTGAGAAAATCAGACTTGATCAGTTGCGAAATGATATCTGAGTCGGACTTTTAGTCATTCTGCCCTACGCGATGTAGTACCTGACGGTTGTTTCGTGTAGGGTGTTTTGGAAGTCGGACGTAGGGTTTTAGTGAGTAGTAGTCTTTTAGGACTGAGTCTCACATTACCAATTCCTTGGTATGCGTAAATGCATTTCCCCCGTCCTTAAAAAAAAAAACACACACACACACACGACGGGCACGTAACCTTGGATTCCGAGATCATTTTCTCCATCAGCAGGAAAGACGAGTGTGTGGCAGGAAAGCCACTAAAAATTGTATAAAGGTTGTTTCCAAACTTATGTTATAGAAGAATAGGGTAGATAGAAGGTACGAAAACAAACAGTTTTCGTTTAGTAATGTGTATCAGCTATTGCAACGCTACGGCGCAGTGACGTGTTAGTGTTGTGGCTGGTAGACAATCATTCATGGAAGGGCCACAGCCACCTGTCTGTTTGAAGTGTTGTGCATTAGAGATGTTCAAAGTGACACCCTCTTGTTCTACACAATAGTGACATCCCCAGAGCATTGACTACAGCTATTCACCCATGTTTACTTTCAGCACCGTACATCAAATGGATGTCCACGAGTTCCGTCAGACTGTACTGCTCCATTTTACTGTTCGAATGTTGACTCTCTGTTGACTGCGCTTTGAATGACTGTACGTACAGTAAACAGCAGACAATCACGCCTACTGAGCATGGCCACAGTAGCCACAACACTAAAACGACTGTAGCCCCTATCGGTGCAAGACCAGACAAACATTACTGAATGAAAATTATTCGAAAATTATTTTCGTACCTTCTATCTACCATATTCTTTTATAACATAAGTTATGTAACACCCTGTATATAAAGGAAAACATGCCAGGTTTACTTGACAGGTTTGCTACAGTTCAGTTCATGAAAGAAGAGCATTTGATGATGTAATTTCTTTATGGATTGATGTTTCCAGGACGTAACAGCTCCATCTCTTGCTAAAATTCGTAACTGAATCTTATAACCATTACGAAAATATTCTGGTTTTTATATTTTCTACGGTTACGAATACATTTTTATGTTGTTGTTATTGTTAATTAAAAATGTTCCATACTAGTTCCCTTGCTTGGCTATGCAAAGTTTGTCCTTTCTTGGTCACGCTTATACGATCACAAAACGACGCCATCTTGGACTGACTGCTCGGAGGTCAAGTTGATGACGTCATGACTGGTGACGTTTATTCCAGACAAAATCGATCGCTAAGTAATGACTATACATGGCAAACCCTTCGTTTTTGAAAACTATTATAGTTATGATATAAATGCGAACATTATCAAATGGAATATATCAGATCACTAAGGAATTCTTTTAGAATTTACCAAAATTATAGCAAAAATGAAGATTTAATTAAAAATAACAATAAAAGTAAATGAATTAAAAAATCATATTAATAATAGTTATTTTAATAAGAAAATTTTCGATTTAACTATTGAAATTAAATTCAGTTATAATAAAGACCTAATGTAATATAAATAAATTAAAAAGGATCATAGAAAAAAAACTAGAAATAGTATAAAAAATGTTAACAGAATCAAACAAAATGATTATCATGATTCTAGAAACAGTATCAAGAGCAACTTTAATAAGAATGGATGGATGATGATTTATTGAACATACAGAAGAAAAAGATATATTATTTAAACATTTATTATTATTATTTATTTCTCTTTTTTTCAATGAGTCCTTCAGAGCGATATTTTTAGGGACCCCACAAAAGCAAAACTCAACCAAAAATACACAACAATAGAAAAAATGCAAATCATTAGCCTGCCTTCCGCTAGACTCGAAAGGGATTTGTAATTAGCATAAAGCAAAGCTTTTAAACTAAGCAGTTAAAGTAATACAAATTTTACGTCCCTAATAATAATATACAATTTTTTTCACAATAATACACATTTTTTCTATTATTAAATTTATAAAATTTAGTAAAATTTTCTCGAAGGTTTTAAAATTTAAAAAAATTTTAATTTTTTTTTTTTTTTTTTTTAAATTTCGAAAGATGCGGTCTGCACAAGCGTTCTCAATGCTGCGCCGAGAGGCTCGGTGTTACCAACGGTGGTCTGGTCTTCATTGATGAGCGTTACGGTACGCTTTCCTTTATTTTACCTCTTTTCGAATGTCTGAGACTAAACTAACGCCGCATCTTTCACATTTCATAGAAATACTTGGGATTTTTCTCTGTTCTGGAAGAACGTTAGCAGGGTGACGTTGCCAAAGCGGCGTTTTCAACTCTCCTGTAAACCAGCTCTCAGTCTTTACATTTTATGAGCTTTATTTTTAACAAAGGTTTTTAATTAATATCTCATTACTTAATGGGAAAGTACAGTAATTATGGGAAGCAACATACATTTTTTTCCTAATACATCTAATGACTTTAATTCTTTAAAATTATAATATTATTCTTTGTATGCCCTGTCCCTTTATATTGGAAATTCATGTTGTTACATACTACAACAATTATAAAGTATTTTTCAAGTGATATCTGTTTGTGTGGGAGTATTGGAATATGTGGGTGATTGTGTAGATAATGGGTTCCCAAACTTATTTGGTCTAACGCCCCCTTTTCAGAAAAAGAATTATTCAATGCCCTCCCCCCTCCTTCTTTAAGCGAACAAACAGAAAGGTGTAGTGACAACTATGCTTTGTTTTATGTATCTATATTTCTATCTACATCCTCTCTATCTATATTTCTATATCATGCCTCCATAGTAAAGAATGATATTGTTGTAAATAAGATACCTTGAAGCTTGAAATTATAAAATTATTTATTAAAATCAACCTTAGTAACATTCGCATTACATATCGAAAATTAAGATAACGAAGGAAAAAATAAAAATTACGAATAATATTTAATTCTGTGTTATAGACAACAGATAAAACATCGAACGGTTTTTCAAAAATTTCTTGTCTTCTTTTAATTTCTTTATGCTTCCACCAGCTCCTTATTTTTGTTCAACGTCCCAATTCCAACCGAGGCTATTACCGCCTCCCTGGATCATTCTATTGGCTCCCCCAGGGGGCTGTATCGCCCACTGTGGGAAACAGTGGTCTAGATGTATGTCAGAGAGAAATAGAGAGATACAGAGAGAGAAAAAGAACTGTTTATTACTGAAAATCTTATAAGAACAAAAACTGATTAACCTACCAATTCTAAATTTCGTATTTAAGATTTTAATGCTATTATGCAGGGTGCCAGGAAAGTTTTCGTATCCCTACAATGTTATTATTATATTAAGGGATACGGGAATTTTACCGGCCACCCTGAAAATACCTCATTAGATTTTGGAAAATATATAGACATGAAATAGGTCAACTTTACATAAATGTAAAAGCATCATAAAAAATTTGTAAGAAGGTTTAACGTGCATTAAATGTAATATGAAAAACGGAAAAACAATGAAATGCACATTAGTTTGCTTTAACGCCTTGAGCCATCATCGATGGGAATCTGGGACAGCTGTTTCATCCTTATTATGACTCACCAGCTAGATTTACCCTCGATGATCAAGCTCAGAAAGCAAACGAAAGTGCATTTTCATCGCTCTTCCGTTTCTCATATTATATTTAATGCAAGTTAAACCTTCTTACATATTAATTTTTCGCTTATGCGTTTGGTTTAGCCTTTTATTAAATGCCTTTTCTGCCCATCCTTAGCTGGCTAAGGTAATTACGCTGTATTGGTCAAAGCGATTTTTCTATTCTTGCGGGGTCCCATTTCTGAGAGCGGGAGAAGGATCCATAGGCTTTCACGCGTTCGCTGATGAGTCATAATAAGGACGAAACAGCTGTCCCATCGATGAAGGCGTGAAAGCAAGCGAATGTGCATTTTTTTTATGGTTTTTTCCATTTTCATAAGTAATTAAAGAAAATGATCTGATCGACATTAAATTTTTTATTTCAAAGTTACTTTTACTGTTCAGCCCTGATGAAGTGGAAAAGGATTGAATACCAGTCCCTAAATAATTAAAAATACAATACAAAAAAATGCAAGAAGTTTTATATTTGAAAGTTTACAATTACTGTATTGTGTAAATCTACAAACATAAGTCCATCTTATGAAGACTTTATTTAAACTGACGTTCCCTTAATGAATACCAATAAACTGATTTACATCCAACTTCTCTTTTAATAATTTAACCTTAATATCCAGATCTCATTAAATTTGATGATTAACATCTATTTTTGGGTCCACTTTTTTGAAGGCCTCAGAGTTTGGTCTCAGAGCTATTAGTTTAACTAATAGCTGTAATGGAAATTGATCTGCGATTGCAAAGCATGTTTATGGAGTGTTTAGATTATCTACATTATCTGAATATCTACATTATTGATCAGAGCTATTTGGACACCAGTAAAACTTTATGAAAGAATAAAATATTTTATTTTCTGAACTATTTACGATTCCTTAGTAAATAGAAGGACTTGAAAATATTTTCATTTGTTTTGATTTACTTCAATGATTTACTTCAGGGTCAAATGTGTTAGTTTAATTTATACTATTTTTGACTCAATATCTTCTTGTTTAATATCTATATTATATTGTTAACTATACTGGATTTCCAAAAACGAACCTCAGATTATTAAAAAAAAAAAGACTTTACCTAGTTTTATTTTGTTTCTCTTTTTTGTTTGTTTTGTTTAAAAAGGAAACCCTTATCTGGTCAACAAAAGCAGAAAGTCTCATTGTATCAGCTGGGAGAGGGGAAGTGGCTATTCTGAAGGTCACAGATGGTCCACCCTCTTTTCAGGGGAAGTGGGGGGAATTGTTGTTGACAAGTTCCCTAAATTTCTCTCAATACAGGATGACTCAAAACAACTATCCATTGTTTACTCAACCGATAGCAAAATCGAAGTCAGAACTCTTGCTAACAGAATATCCTTTGGATAACAATAGCCTGTCGCTTCTAAAAAGTTTGTTCTTCTTAGACTGTTCATTTCACATAATCTCTTCATAAAATTTGAAGCTCTAACAAATTCACCCTACGACAATCTCAAAAGCCCTGAGTCAGTGAATTCAAATGAGAAAAACAGTTGAGAATTGATTTAGAAAGATTCCCGGAAAAATGATCCAATGAATTAATAACCTTTAATGAGTTTGTTGTAGCTTACAACAAGATATAATTATAAATTAAAATTAACATAATATCAAAATAAAAATGTTAAAATGTGAATGGATTACTTTATAAATACATTAACAAGAAATTTATAAAAATAATAATAATAATTTAATAAAATTTAATTGTAATACCTACTGGCTGTAGACAGTTGAGATTTTTAATTTTCCGAAAAACATTAAAAGCCGATATTGACTTAAATTCTATAAAGCTGAATACTGTTAATAGTATGAAATCACGCACACATTAATGGATAAGTTAAAAGTATCAAATCTTTGTTTAACTTTCCAAATAAATAGAAACACATTATTTAGGGTTCTAATGCTGCTCAATGTTAATTTTTTTGCCTCCTCTCGTTAATTTCTGTTTATCAACTCATTCAAATATAAAAGTTAGACCAGATATGCTACAATATGTTCTTAAATATGTATATAAAGTTTTAAAAAGATATACATCCTGTCTTTCGAAAATTGCAAAGTGGAATGCAAAACACAAACTGAATTATTTGATGAGCCAACTAGGAGAAAAATACACAACTATATTCACATCCTTTTATTTCAGATATTGCTTTTTGTTTTGTATCCCAATCCCCTCCCAATACTATCTGGCTTTCAGGATAACAACAATGAGGGAAATTTAAAAATTCATAACAGCAGATTTCTTATTAAATATGTAAATATGCTGCTTTAATTTTTATTTTTTTGAGGAAATTTAGAAATTTCACTGCTTTCATTCAGTAGATTTCATAATTGTGAATTCCACTGAGACAATATTAAATAGCCACGCACTTCTTTTAATCCTTAAATAAAATAAAATTTATAAATTTCGTTTTCAGAGTAAGTCAGACGAAAATCACATTTTCGATAAACCCAGAATAAAGCGATGCCATGGCGACACCGTGCGGCAAGTTGTCGATAAACGAACTTAGTTAGTTTGGGATCGGCACCACAGAGTACGTGTCGGCGGCCAGCTGGCATTGAGTGAATCTCAACCTATTCGCTCCTGAATTTCATTATTGAAATGAAAACAAAAAGTTACATTGAATTTGGTGAGTATTATTACTGAATTTTTTTTTTCTTGTATCTTTGCCTAAAAATGATAAGAAATACATTTTATTTTATTTTTTTTTTTTTTTTTGATTTTTAAGAATTTCAGTTTAATAGACAATCGCTAAAAGTTTAAATAATTTGTTTCGCGTTTTTTGAGTTAAATTTATTCTTTAGAATTGAAGAGTGATAGATTTCAAAAACTAAATCTTTTCAAATAAATTCTTTAATAAAGTTTAAATCATTTTCAGAAATTCAAAGAAATTGAAGCTTATCTGATTTTTTTCTTTTTTTCTTTCATATCCTGTGACCAGATATTTACGTAAAAAAAACCCAAAAACAAATCAACCCTCTACTCCAAGGATTGCTGTTGTTGTAGGTTCGTTTTTTTTTTCTGCTTAACTGAAAAAACATATTTCCTTTTAAATATAATCCGAAAAAAGTGAAAATGGAGGCAATGTGAAAGCGTAATTCACATTTACCCAGGGCTAATTCTAGTCAGTGTGGAATGAGTTCATGAATCCTTATGGGGGGGAGGTCGCAACTTTTCTTTTTGTAATGGGCAGATTTAAATAATAAAATTAAAATATCAAACAGTATTCTTTTTTAATAGCATAGTCGGCGATGGTACAGTAAATAATACCGTCTTATAATGTACTTATTTCATACTGATCATCTTAAAACAGCATTATCTTAATTGTAGAGGGAACCGAAGAAAAGTTAAACACACCCAACAATTAATAATAATTAAATAAAGGAAAGGAAACGCAGCACTTGCATAAAAGGAGAAATTGCCTTTCTGATTAGATTATGGGAAGGAATTGGGCCGTTTCGTCCTTCTACGGACTCATCAGCCCAATCCCCGCCTTCCCTTAACAAAATCAGAAAGGCAAGATCTTGTTAGTAAAAGTCACCGCCAACCCGGCCGTAACCCCACCAACAACAAAAGACACGAAAATAAATTGCTGCGTCTCTCGATGCCAGCAAAAATTCCTTTTAAACATACATTTTAATTCCTTTCAACCTGCTCTCGTAGGAGAAAGGCTTTTTGCTGGCCTCGAATTTATTTTCTTGTCTTTTGTTGTTGGTGGGTCACGGCCGAGTTGACGGTGACTTTTATTAACAAGATCTTGCCTTTGTGATTTTGTTAAGGGAAGGCGAGGATTGGGCTGATGAGTCCGTAGAAGGACGAAACGGCCCAATTCCTTCCCATAATCTACTCAGAAAGGCAATTTCTTCTTTTATTCAAGTGCTGCGTTTCCTTTCCTTTATTTACTCATTCTCAGCACGTTAAATTTCTTTTTTTTTCAATTAATAATATTGTTGACCGTTTTCTAAGATTATGGTAAAAAATATATTACAAAATTATTGTAGAAATGTTTAGAATATAATTTTATCTAACGATATAATTCTAATTCCATTCAGGAAAGATTTGAGAATCTAAATTCAATGAAAATCATATTTAGATTTCTTTGGTGAATTTCAAGAAATGATTTCACTCAGGAGTGAATGTGATTTGGAATTTCAGAACTCTTCATTTGTAAAAGATGTGTTGACGTTAAATAAAATAAAGGAGAATGGGTTATTCTTTATTTTGGGCAAACTTATGGGAATTTGTCCCACCCTATATAGTGATACGATATGTATCTACAGAAAGATCTCCTTACATAGAACATATGTTATTATTACGACTCGCCGCAATTATTAGTCCGTTCGGAGTTATATACGACTAGATATGACGTTTGAGTCATTGATTGTAATGAGTGTGGGTGCAGGGAAGGCAACCACCCACAGCCAAGAACCTCCCGCCAGTAGATGGTTGGCTTCTCTGCCACCAAACTCATTAGAATCAATGAATCAAACGTCATATCTAGACGTATATAACTCCGAACGGCCTAATAATTGAGACAAGTAGTATGATAAAAAAATGTTCTATTGATGGAGATCTTTCCTTACCTATATATCTTATCGCTATACAGGGGTGGGGCAGATCTGCCCATTCTCCTTTGACTCCCTTACTGGAACCTTGGAGAATTACTACGAGAATGTTTTCTGAAAGCTGTGTATAGTTTCTGTTTGCTTTTTCCAGAATTGTCCAAATGCATTGGCATGTTGTCATCAACAGTTACACATTGAAAACATGATGTTTTGCAATGGCAATTCCACGTAGAGCAGAATATTGTAAAATACATCTTAATTTCAGAAACAGTATATTAGCATTTCAATATTGAATTTACAAGCATAATTCGCAGTTAAAACATCAGTTCACAATTCCCTTACTTTGGAACTGATAAAATTTTCTCTGTAAAATAATTTCTTAAAGAACTAAAAAGATTCAGTTTCAATTTGTTACTGAAATACCATAAAA
The DNA here is from genome assembly GCA_023159025.1 of Thereuonema tuberculata. Taxonomy (NCBI): domain Eukaryota; kingdom Metazoa; phylum Arthropoda; class Chilopoda; order Scutigeromorpha; family Scutigeridae; genus Thereuonema; species Thereuonema tuberculata. The sequence goes on along the minus strand of JAFIDM010000006.1, from coordinate 8,954,968 downwards.
AAAATCAGAAGATTAAAATTAAATTTTAAGAGCTTGAAATTGTGTAAAATAGCAAATAATTAGCTTGAAATGCATTAAATGCTTGTATTTTTATTAATATGTTTAATATTATTTATATTCAGATGTCCGAAGTGATTGTGTTGTTTTCTTATGTGGCTGTAAAATACAGGAGAAAATAATCAGTTAAGAAAAGGAGGTTCTTTAAAGATTGCAAATGATAGTAAGAACATGAATTAAGATGTCTGCTTTGATGCAACTTATGCAGATTTGAATGACTATGCTAGCATTTTCAATGCTTAATAGCAATAACAGCATATTTTTATAATTTGCAGATGTAGACAAAAGCTTTTTATTATTATTTTTTATACCTAACATGTTATATGTATAGGGGAGGTGGTGGTAATATGGACCACTTTTTTATTTTTGACAAAATCTTGAATTTCAAGTGGCTGTAATGTATGAAAATGGTCAGTAGCATTAGTGTACATATCGTGTGAGATAAATATCACACGTTTTTAAATAAATATTTAAAACTCTTGAATAGGTACAACTATTTAGAACATTCTACAAAAAAATGAATTGTTGAACTGGGGTTGTAATATGAAACAGATGTTAAAATGCAACAATACTTCTTTATTATTGCTATTATAGTAAAAAAATCATTTATTGTTGATACTTTAATGCATTGTTTTGCTTCACATCAATAGAAAATATAGAAACTACAGAGAAAAAGTAAAAATTAATGCTGAACACTTTATAATTGAAAGAAAACGCTCAATTAAAAATTGCAAGTCTTTCATGAGCAAAAATCTGCTGATTTGGTGTTTTCTTGCATTTTCCATATCTTCTTGACGCCATTTCTGCCTTAGTCCCTTCTTTTCAGGTCCTAATTTGCTTCTTGGCATCGTGAGGTTGTATTATGGAACACCTGTTTCATATTACCACCAGTCGCCATATGGAAATTGACTGATCCATTCTCAGTAATAAAATATTAATTCTTAAGTATTGAATACATCATTTTGTAGTTCAGTTAAGTAATAATGATATACAATATAAGCCAAACCTCATTCGTATTAATAACAGCACCAGAAATTGTGTTGAATCTTACCCTGTAAAAACTTTCAGGCTAACGAAAACACACTACTTCTTCTCATAACCATACACAACGAAATACTGAAGTTACCTACCTCTAGGTTGCTAAAAGGAACACCAGCGATAGAAATTAGAGCGGTTTCCGGATGATAGCAGCAGCTACTTGCACAAAATTTGCTGTTTCATATTACAACCCTGTTCCATATTACCACCTTCTCCCCTATTATACATTATTATACATATTATATATATTTTATATATACTACATGACCAGATAAATCTTAGGTTAGGCAAACACCACCCATTTTTACTGTAGATTTAGATTACTGTCTGCAATTAACTAACCACTGGGAGACGAAACAATTAGCAGATACAGAATGTATTACTTCTAACTCGTTAGCCATAACTGCAACTAATTAGAGTAATGGATTGCAACCAGGCCAATATCATTCTGTTTTAACACTTTTGCGCTGATTCTTTTACTCTGTTGTAAGAGAGTTATATGAGTATTCTGAGTAAATTAATTATTGATAAGTGTTATTCAAAATTCCCTGTACAAACTTTAAAGATAGGTCAGGAATACAAACAAACCATATTCTTAGTATGTCTGCGAACAATACCATATGTGCTAGAAGTTATACTAAGGTTCAGAAATTAAAAACAAAAGTAATGTAGACAACATGTTTATTAGTGCTATGTTGACAGGTTCACAGTAGATGCTCAAAATTCTTTCACACAATCTCTGGTGCTTTGGTATTTGTTTAGTTATGCGCATTCTTTGTTTTCTTTTTCTATATATATATATATATATATATGTATATAAAAATTAATGACTTACATATGCTATAAATCCTTTCTGTCACAGTCTTGTGGTCAGAGCGGCAGCCTGTCATGAGACTCATGTACTTGAATCTGGATTCGAAACCCTGTATTGTTATGGATGTTTACTTTCTTTCTTGTGTGTTTGTCTTCTTTCTTTCAGCTGGTCGCACCCATCGTAATTATAGTCTTTGTGTAAATTTGAGCTTCATGGTTCCCCTATCCAGAAACTGGAAAAGGGTCAAGAAGAAGAAAATATTATTATTAGGACAAGGCATTTGATGCTTTTGCATCTTTTTTCTATGAAGGTTGAAACATGGCTCACATATATGAAAATGTGTAACAATTAAATAATTGGTTAAATAAAGGCAAAATCGTTAGGGCATTTTTTTGCATTTTTCGGCATTTTTAAGGGATAGGTCATTTTTTGGCAATTTTTAGGTCATTTTGAGCATTTTTTGTAGTTTTTTTGGAAGGCAATGGCATTTTTATTACACTTTGAGATTTTATTTATTTTTCAGTATTTTTGCTTGTCCTCATTCAAGCCAACAAATTTTTCCAGGAAACAAGCAGACCTGTTTTCGCTTTCAAAATGTGCTCGCAATAGAGTTCCAACTAAATCTCGTTTTATATTAAGTATTTCATAATCATTTTTTTTTTTGATTGTCAATATTTTATTGGTCATTTTTTTTTTTTATTTTTCTGTCATTTTTTTACTATTTTTAGGTCTTAAATGCATTTTTTATTTGTCATTTATTAGCAAATTATAGGTCATTAAATGCCTTGCCCTAATTATTATACCAATTAAACTAGAAGTCTCATCTGCTATGCTTTATTTGATTCTATTATTAATTATTCTAAATAATTCTTAATAATTAAATAATTATGGAATGAAAACACAAAAAATTTAGATCTTCAACATTCAAAAAGATTTTAAAAAATTACTAATTAAAGTACTTAAATTAATTCGAAAAATTTGAAATAATATATTTAAAAGAAGTTTTAATTGAATGAAGTATAAAATTTTATATCCAAAACAAAAAAAATATATTTATAATGTAATTGCTCAAAACTGTTTTCAAACATTAGGAATAGAAAATAATATTAATCAAAAATTATCATTTTCTATAAAATAAAAAAATAAAAATACATGATTCTCCAATTTACAATAGTTACAGGCAAAAATATATCAATTTGAATTTGGAAAAAAATATAAATAATATGAATGTAAGTTTTGGGAAAGTCAAAAAATATAAGTTATAAAAAATCATAATTTAATAATAATAAAAAAATACTTCTTAACAAAAAATAAGATAGAGAACAGTACTAAAGAGATATTGTATATTAGAATAGTGTACTAAATTTCATAAAAAAAGCACTACAATACTTTGAAAGACAAATAAGTTTCTGTAGTACTGTTTCTGTTGTCCTATATTCATTACTCCCTAAATAGATTTTTATAATAAAAGAAATATGAATTAACTGAAACTTCAATTACATCACTTTAATTATTATTTCACTCAAGTGTAATACATTGTTATTCTGGGTATTCTAAAAATTTAATTTTTATTTAATGAAACTTTTTAGTTAAATCCACACTTTCTTGAGGCTATGAATATAATAATATTAATATTTATTATTACAATAAATTATTGAATGATTAATTTTATTTTATTTTACTTTATTTTAGATTATAATTTTCACCTCGTTGGCCAAGTTACAACATGAAGATACATTGCTTCTCAAATTAGGTGACCTCCAATAATGCAAAGAAGATAATGAATTTGACATTGAATTCTATAAAACTACTTCAAAAGTTATATAGTGAAGATACTTAAGTGTTATTTTTAAAAAGTATTTTATTATCTTGTTCAGAGCTGAAATAGATAACAAGAAATTGGTCGTAGTGCCTTTTTTTGTAAATAACAACTTTGTTTTTATTGCATAGTTAATGCTAATTTCGTTGGGTGACTAAAATCTTTTACAATCAAGATTTCACTGGAAATGCAATAAAACAATAGATAACAAAATATTATTGTATTACAGCAGAGAATGGTATCATTAGATCCATTGAACGGTGGATTCATGCCATAATAGAAATACCATAATACCTTTTACATGAAGTTTATTTTTTAAATTTAAAACCTTTGTTTAAAAAAACAAGAAACAGTAATGTACGATATCAAGACTGATTTTTCCTTTGCAAAACAGTCAAGAGTTTTCTCAGAATAGTCTAGAACAAAGTGGAAGTTCAGTGGCAGTGTCTCAGTTAAAATAAATTTTCAAAATGCTTAATTGCTTTTTAAAATAAAGAAAGATACATACACTTAAGAAATAAGGATTTTAATCTCAGAAATTTGTTTTTTGCATCTACTTTTCTTCACTAAACTAAATTCACAGCTAAGTTTTCAAATAAGTTAGTAAAAAAAAATGGAGGAAACGTATACAAAGGCTTTGGATTATAGTATAGAAAGACTGGAACGTTATAAGCTTAACGAACTAAGTAATACTTTAGCAGAAACAAAAACAATAGGAGAATTAGATTTGTCTCGGAATAGAATTTTTTCCAGTTTTGCAACAAAATTTGCATCAGCTCTAAAAATAAACCGATCCCTGACCCATCTGAATATGTCAGGAAATGAGATTAAGAAAGAGATTGCCAATGCACTGTATCAGCATGAAACCGTTACACACTTAGAGTTCTGTAATGCTAGAATTCCTGATGAATTCCTAGAGATAGTTATTATGCCTAAGAACTTACAGTCTCTGAATCTGACATGTGTTTTCAGGTGTAACGAAGATATTTTAAAGAATAGACAAAAGATGTCTTGTACTTTCACTTCTGAAATGATTGTACGACCAATAAAAAAGTTGCTATTGGAAACAAGTACACTCAAGTGCCTTCATCTCACTCAAAACAATATTGATTCTGAGGGAGCAAAGGACATATTTAAGGCTTTGCTAATCAATAAAAGTTTAACTGAATTGAATCTTTCTAGTAATGATATTGATGGGCTTTGCATATTTGAATTAACAGAGATGTTGAAACACAATACATGTCTTAAAGTACTAAATTTAAGCAGAAACAAACTAAATAGTAGCGATTTGAAAGAACTGACGCTAGCATTAATACAGAATCAGACTCTAACTGATCTCAATCTAGCTTCCAACTTAATAAAACCTTGTGCTGAATCAAAAGAATCCATAGCACTTCTGCTGCAAAATGAAACACTGACTGCTTTAAATTTATCTCATAATAAATTAGGAGATGATATTTTAAGTGAACTAGCAAAACAATTAAGAAATAACACAACTCTAACTAAGCTTTTCTTAGCTGAAACTGTTAGCTTACCTGTCATGAAGGATTTTGCAAATGCATTCAAATCGAACAACACATTGACACATTTCAGTCTTCTGACTAGTAAAATGCACATACGTGAAGACACTTTAGATCTTGCTGTACATATTGAACTAGCGAATGCTTTGATGAACAGCAGTGTTCTTACGTTTATTGATTTTTCTTGCTACTTCGCTACAGAGGAAGTTGTTGAAGATGTTACTAAATTTCTGAGACACAGCCAGACTATTACTGATCTCAGCCTTTGTTGGAATTTTATTTCTCAAGATTGTACTGATTATTTTGCAAAAGCTCTCATCATTAACAAGAGTCTTTTAAATTTAAAACTTTTATATGTTGGCGAATTTACTGACAAAGTTGTGACTTTGTGGGATGCCTTGAAACAAAACAGAACGCTTGTTAGTCTGGACCTTTCATTTGAACCTGAAAATACATTCCTTGAAATTGGGGGAAATGAGTTGGTGAACGTTTTAAGTTGTAATAATGTTCTGAATAGCCTTAAAATTGGTGCATGTGAGGTAAATAGAATGGATCTTACACAGTTGGAACAAGCCATCCAGAAGAACAGAACAATTCTTGATGTTCAGCTCCGGCAACGTACTCTTGTGAAACCTCCTGAAACTATTCATGTTTATTTGGAAAGAAATAGAAATTTGCTTAGAAAAATGACCTTTATTGCAAAATGTATTTACAGTCATAAAAGAGAAAAGGAACTGATTTTAAGTCGCATTTCAAAGAGCGACTTCGAAGAATTCGAAGAATATGAAGGACAACCTGCAATTAGAAAATCACTTGGTCAGTTTGATTTTTGTAAATCAGAGGCTGTAAAGGCTCTATTTTATGTTCAGAACTTCATCAAAACCAATTTTTTTGAGATTGCTGGAATTTTTCAGGATCCATTCTGTAGTTTACCTTCTCAAGTTCTCATAAAGATTGCCTCCTACTTAAAGCTAAAGGATATTCATGATTGTCTTGAAAGTGAATGATGGCAGAAATTTCCAAATTTGTGCTAATAAAATCCATTACTTAAAATTTCTATATTTATATGTATTTGATTCTGAAAATATTTTTTTCTTTAATTAGATATTTATTATTAATTAACGTTTAATTTATTATATTCCTATTCCCATTTATATTTTGTATAAATGTACTATTAAAACAAATTGGCAAAATTATATTCTAATAATAAGAGCACAATAAGAAATAGATAACTAAAATTGCACATTAAATAAAGTAAAAAACTCAATTGAAAATGAAAATAAACACAAAATAAAAATTAGATTTGAAACAAAACCAACAGTTTCAATGACTAACAAGCCATCATTTTCAAGGTGTGGAGAATTAAGGAAAGAGCACCTTGAAAATAATGGCTTGTTGGTCAATGAAACTGTAGATTTTAACTTAATCTAATTTTTATTTTTATGATTATTTCATTTTCAGTTGATTTTTTTTGATTTTTTTAAATTTTTTAACTTTTTAATTTTATTTTATGTGCAATTTTAATTTATTGATCTAACTTTAGGAATTAGAAAAGGTCGTTCATTTGAAGTATTCTTGAAATTTTATTACGGAATCCTTAATTGAACTGTTACTGCTAAAATTATTGATCTACTTTATAAAGTCATAAGAATTCCAAAATTTAAAATAATAGAAAACCAAAAAGAAAACAAAATCAAGAATATTTTAAAGCTTTTACAAGAATGCAAAAAAAAAAAAAAAAATAGGGCTTGTGATATCTATTAGAATAATTATGTATATTTACATAACAATTATATATATATATTTATTTATATTTTGAAATATATAAAAAAAATCAATAATTTAGCTTAGAAATAAGAACTATAGTTAATTTGTGTGAAGAACAACCTCTAAGGAGATTTAACACTATTAATAAATGTTTATGTGATTTTCACTCAGATCTATTTGAGGTGTAATGTCAAATAGAATCTATCCTGGAATGAAACTCTAAATATTTGTTTCTCTTGCAGTAAAACAGACAGAGTTAAGATAGCTGGAGAATTAATTATCGTAAATTCTAATGATAATAATTTAAAAATCGTAATAAATATCCAAATGGCCAAGCGGTAATGCGCTTGACTGTGGGTTGAAGGAGAAAGCTGGAGATTTCCATGCTGAATTCTCCAGACGTGCACCAGGGTCCACCCAGTCGTCTGAAGAATTGATACCGGGTTCCTTTTTCGAGAATGAAAGACGAATAGGCTTTGGGCTACCATCCGATCTCAATTTACTCCCATTACTCAGGTATATTTTGGAAGCCTTATTTCCTACCACCCCAGAAACCATATCGGCCTGTAGTGGAATATTTAATAAATAACTGCTTAAAAATGGAAATAATTAATCCAAATGATATGAATATTGGAAAAAAGATTCAATATTAAAAGAGGGGAAACTGTAATAATATAAACATTGAAAGATCTGTAACTAAGTCTAATATTACTAAGGACGTTTTACATAAAAGAATAACTAAAAATATTGAAATTTATTGAAAATTAAACACAGGCTTAAAAGGAAATTAAATTACATAATAATAAAGATTCTATCGCTCTTTGCTGCAACAACGAATAACTCAAAAATGATCAATTTTGGGTTATTTGCAAAAAAAGAAAAAAAGAAGAAGGTGTGTGTTTGGAGTTCTTTTTACTGGTAGAATGACATAACTGAGCTTCTAAAACTCGCTACCAGATAGCGAATTGTGTCGCTTCAACCACATTTTATTAACTTTCAAAATCATTTTTTGGAAAAACTTTTCAGTTGAACTGTTGTTGCAGCAAATCAGCAATTCATCATTGCTACAAAATTACTAATATTAACATTATGTATAGCATTGGAAATATTGGTTATAATATATAATAGATTGGATATAAAACAGTATGTTAAAGGTCGAAGAATGTAATTAAACATAAATTATAAAAAAATAATATCCAATAAAGGATATACAATTATCCATTGTATCTTCGTTCATAATGGCGTTACTGTCCATAACGGCCTACTAACAATTATAGACCATTCTTGTCTGTGGCTTTATTTTATTGATTTCAATATAAACTAAGTTTTATTGAATTTAATCAATTCTGTCATCAATTTCAGAAAAAAAATTACTTTTTTCTCATAAATTGAAAAAAATAAATAAAACACAAACAAGAAATGATTAGTAAATGTTGGTAAATAAATGCTTTAAATTAAAAATTCCTATTATAAAATAGATGAAAATGTTATTAAGAAGAAACAAAATGAACTTTATGTCTTACTGTCAAAAAGTCTTAATTAAAAGAGATTGAAAATAATGTTTTATGAAAATCTTATAATAACGGAGAAAATAAAATTCTTCGTTACATACTTACATTGTGTTTTTTATGTAAATAATTTATTTGTAATTTGATAGACACGGTGTCCTTAAAGGAAAATAAAATATATCTGGAAGTCATTCTGAGGGGGGAAAAAAAGTTAATATAAACATGTGCCTATTTCCTATTGCAATGGCTTTTTGACATATTTGAGTTTCAAAATTAGATATAAGAGTTGATAAGAACGAGATTTTACGTATTGGTTTCTATTGCTCAAGTGCAAATTTATTACAGTCTTCAATAAATGAAACAAAACTTCCACTGATTCTGAAAGGCGTGGTCCAAACATTGATGGACTACAGCAGGAGGAAAGAACAATTTTGTCTCGCCAATTCTAAATACCGTTCTATCAAATAAGTCTGCCACAAAAATCGTAGAATAAGACACATGTTCATACAAGCTTCTTTTCTTAAAATGACCAATACTCTGATTTCCAAAGACTATCTGATTCGGAGTTGTTATTCTTTTTTTTTTTTTTTTTATTGTTTATATGTTGTTGTTTTTTTTTGTTGTTTTTTTTGTATACACCGGTATATGTTTTTCCTAGTGAATCAACTGATTGAATTGTTTAACATTAATATTTTATTATATGTCATTATCTTATTGCTTTGTATTTTTTTATAATTCATCATATTTTCTGTTCCACCATTGATAATTATTCATTGGGAATCTTACATTGGGACTAAAGTAAGAAATTATAAAAGAAATCCTCTTTACCTCATTACACATCAACTGATGAGCTCTTTGTGGAGGACAAACACCAACTTGCAGTCATCCTGTTCTGAGTTGTATGTACTGACCGTTTGTGTACATGATATTACTGTACTTATCTATACCAAATAATGATGAATAATTATTTTATAAACATCTAACTCTTTGGAAATGTATTTTGTTAAAAAAAATAAAGACATTCTTATGATGCCTTGACTCTTCAGGTATCTCACTGTTCTATCTGTAAGATTTTTGAAAATTAAATGCTTTAATTATAAAATAAAAACATTGTAATTAATCTTTCTTTTTATTAAAAAAAAATATTTGAAACTAAATTACTGTTTATTTTCTGTTCTTTAATAAAATTTGTTAAATGTTAATTAACCCTTTTAACCGAAATAATTTTTGATGGGAAAATGTAAAGTTCATGGAACAATTATTAAAGTATAAAAACGCACACAAATAAATAAAAGTCACTGAGCTGTTTTAGCACAGTGATTTTTATTTGTGTGTGTGAGTTTTTATTCCTTTTTATACCTTCAAAATAATTTTTATTAAGGAAAAAAATATTTTTTCCAACTCTTTATTATATAACTTGCTAATAAATAGTTTTAAGAAAATTTTTGTATTTACCTTTAAAAAATATAACATGTTGGTTTAAAGCAACAATGGGGCTGAAGGGATATTTGACAAATTTATACACATTTCTTAATTACATATTATTTTATTGTTAATTTTCATTCATTATGTGAATATTTGAACACTAGAATATGATGACCAGGGCCCGGATTTTGATAACCTAAAAGTGCTTAAAAAATGACCTATAAAATGACTGCAAATATTCCATAAAATGATCCGAAAACTTTAAAAAAATGACCTAAAAATCTGAATGAAACTGACACACAATTTCATCACAAAAAAAATGCAAACAGACTACGACATTCTATGTTGAAATGATTTTAATAGGTACCTAATATAATTTAATTATTATTTGACAAATACGAATTATTTGCACACAAATACTTGTTATTATTTCAGTCTATTGTTTGGCTAATGTGGAAATTCCAAGAAATAAGAGTTGAACAAAGTTACGAAGATTCTCGTTTTCGTATTCATCGTCACTTTCAGTTCCGTTAATATCCAGTATCATACGCAAAAAATGCATCATAAACCATTAAGAATGTGAGAAAATGACTCAAAACGTATAAAATATTCTAATAAATTCCATAAAATGATATAATAATGACGCGAAAAGCGAGAAAATGACGTAAAAATAAAATCCTTAGAAAAATGACGAAAAAATGACTTAATAAATATGCATTTCTGTAATATGGGGGCCATGAACAGAATTTGTATAAGTTAGCAATGTCTGTGGTAAACCATTTAAAATATGACATGTCATCAGAATGCTGGCCCTGATGATGACAATGTTGCAGATCACAATACTTAAAAATGAAGAAAAATTCTTATATTGCAGTAGAAAATGAGAGGTATAAAATAAGAAAACAATATAATTTTATCTAAATATCTTTCATTGCATACAAGAATATATAATATTTCTTACAACTTTTTAAAATTATTAGTTTTTTAGTAATTAAATAGAGAGTTATTTGGTGTTTGGCCCGGCGAACACAGACAGACCAAGACCACTATTTCGTTCGAAAATGTCGCTTGGCCCTACAGAAAGTGGTCTTTGGAAATTTCTAATTCCCTCAGACACCAGCAACTCAAAACCAATTTCAGCACTTTAACCATTCACTTTAACCATAAAGCCTTCACTTTATTAACTATGACGCACAATGAGTATAATACTAATAATCCTGTGAATAATGCAAGCCTACATATGCAGCACCCACAATCACTGAGCATCCCCTGTCGTTTTTAAAACCCATCTTTAAAATTTCTTTATCTTTAAGAACTTGCCAAGTTTGATTAGTAGTTGATCTTCTTCAGTCTTCTTCGTTGAAAACATTTAACTTTTAGCATTTTAATGATATTTAATTTTTTAAATTAAATGGGTTTCGTGAATTCGTTGTGCTAAATTATAATTCTTTATTAAAATTAAGATACATTTACGAAATTCATATTCGTCACATGCACTTGTTCCGAGGTATCTTATACAAACCTCTTCTTCAGACTATAGTGAGAAAGAATACAAATTAGAAAGATTACAAAAAATCTTAATATTATTATAATATCTAAGTATCAAAATATTAATGTAAGCCAATTTATTGTTTAAAATTTTTTTGTTAACTACACAGATGCAATAATTATTTAAAATTTTCAAATTCGGAATAAAACGATTTTAATTCACTTCTCTCAAATAAAAGCTGTTTACAAGTCAATAAATATTGAAAGGATGTTTGTGGGTCTTCACCATTTGCATTCAAAGACAAATCAGAAGCATGAATACGGTAAGATCAATCTAAAAATGTACTATGCCAATAAAAAAATGTATACTGACAAAATCCTTACTAAAATTCCTTCATTTTAGTCTCTTATAAACATCACTTAACAATAATTTTATAATTCCTGCATTATTAAACTAAATATACCTACAATTTTAATTAGTAACATATTTATTTTATTTTAATCAGTAGAATATCAAAAATTTTGTAATTTATTTTATTTTATTCTAATAACTATAGTCGGTAATAAATACAATATACCAAATTTTGTAATTTCGCTGCAGATTTCTCAGTACGATCTGCCATTTCATGATCTAAATGCTTACTATGTCCTGTAACAAATATAAAATTAATTTCAATCTTATTATTACCTTTTAAAGAGCTCAGCTTCTTTTGAATACAGTAAAACCTCGTTAAGTCGTCACCCGGATAAGCCGTCACTCCGCTTAAGTCGTCGTTTTCCTTTGGTCCCGACAAGGTCTCATACACAATAATGTAAAATAACCCTCTTTTACTCGTCACCAAATTTAATTTTACTCCGGATAACTCGTCACTTTCAAAAATGGCGAAAAGCATCTTTATTCTCAATTTTGCCATCTATCTTTTCAGCCCCGCCCCTTGACTCTAGGAAAGCCTAGCCTTTAAGGGGAATTTTCACGTGGGAAATTCACTTGGGAAATTACACACTTCTCGCTGCGACTCTTGTCAAAAGTAGACGTTTTTCTTGACCGCTACTGAGTGTGATTCATTTCATAGCGAGTAAGTCCCGAAAATTTAAAAGCAATCAAAATTATTTTTCTTCCTCCAAATGTAACTGCACTTCTCAGGCTTTTAGATCAAGGTATAATTCTTGACTTTAAACGAAAGTACAAAAAAATGCTTGTAAAGGACATGATAAAAGCATTGGATAGGAACGAAAAGCTAGAAGTCTCGGTTTTAGATATGATTAACTATATGCACAAAATTTGGAGTTCCATTTCATTACAAAGTGTTTCGAATTGTTTCCGACATGCAGGATTCATAGCAAACGCAGGATCAGAAGGAATCCTCAGCGAAGACATCATTTATCCTGAACCATTAGAGACTTTGCTGGAAATCGCAAATGAAAAAGGGTGCAGCGTCAATGACGTTAATGCGTTTATCAACATTGATAACGACATCGCAATCTGCTCACAAGCGACTGTAAAAGCTTTGACATCTGAATTTTTGGAAGAAAATCAAAACAGTTCAAGTGAGGATAGCGATGTCGAGAATATAGTGGAAGATGTCAAACCCCACCACCTAACAAGACAGAAACAATCGAAGCCCTGGAGAAAGTTCGACAGTACTTAACATCCATTCAAGTTACAGCAGACGAAGAATTTAAAGCCTTAAGTATATTAGAAAAGAAAGTTATTTCCAGTAATCAGCACGTTCATCAATCAACGCTGTTGGATTATTTGAATGCCAGTAAAAGAAAATAAAATGTGGTAAGTATAAAATGTGTTTTTTTTTTATTTTCCACTCATTCATTTGCATGTATTGATTTCTGAAAATCTTGTTTTTCTCACCGAATCCTACAGCAATTCATAAAAATATTGTATTTCAGTATTTTTTTTTTGTTTTGTTTTTTTCAAAAAAGCCCACTCTGCTTAAGTCGTCACTCTTCTCAAGTCGTCAAAAATGTTCGGTCCCTTGAGTGACGACTTAACGAGGTTTTACTGTATTAAATAATAATGCTATTTTTCCTGTACAATTGTATAAAGAAAATAAAAATGCTTTAGAATCAGAACAGATTTTGAAATATATTTCTTAAATATTATCATGTTCTTCAATCTAATTATTAGCAAATAATAAACCCATAATATCTGCCTTTTGTACAGTGCCATAGTCATTGAATTTCATATAACTTTTAGAAATAGATACATCATTATCAGATTTCTTATTATCAGTGAAGCATTTATATCCTGTACCACTAGGATAACCTTTTAAACATAAACTTACAACGTTTTCTGCAGGGTACATGAGCTCTTTAAAAGGTGGTTTTTTTCTCAATAACATGTTTCTCAAGCAAGATTAGGGAAAACTGGTATTATTAAAGGAAACTTCCATACATTGGATAAAAAAATGCAGCTTAATCTGATAAACAGCTCACAACCCGATCATCAATGGGCCGTACTGTTACTCTTTGTTTTTATACGTCTATTTTTATAATTTTACTACTTAATGTGTTGAGCTTCTCATGAAGTTCTGAAACTTTTAAAACTTTATCCTGTTTATCAAAGCATCACAAACAAGTAATATTATATTAATTAACTTAACTTTACCAAAATTTTCTCTGCATTACAATATTTCGAATGGCCTCACCGGCCTTTCTTCCTCAGATAATTTACATAATAAACGGGAGAAGAAAATTTACCATAACTTCTTCCCAAGACTAAAACAACAAATAATCGTGAATTAATAATTCCATTACAACTAAATAATGGCCTCAACAAGGGGCGAGAAATGTGAGCATTTAGCCGACGAAACATTGCCCAGGGTACGCCATAGGAGGCAGTTCACGCTATACCCGCAGAAACGGACGAAACACAGAAAGAGAAAGAAACAGCCATGCCCTTGCCGGGATTCGAACCCAGGAACTGGCGCACTTGGACGCCACGGCTGGCCGCCGCCGAGACCGCACGACCACGCCAGCACGGCTTTTAATTTAGATTTGGACATTTATTTCAACGAATTGGATATTTTAAAAGATAATTTAGTTTGGATTTGGACATTTATTTCAACGATTTGGACATTTTAAAAGATAATTTAGTTTGGATTTCGACATTTATTTCAAAAATTTATTTGGATTTAGACAGTTATTTCAAAGCATTTATTTCAAAGATTTTAATGTTATTGAAATGTAATACTTCGTGTATCATATGATACATGGAGCATTTCACGCTTTTTATGTTTGTTGTAATGGAATTATTAATTCACGATTGTTTGTTGTTTTAGTTTTGGGAAGAAGTTATCGTAAATTTTCTTCTCCCGTTTATTATGTAAATTACCTGAGGAAGAGAGGCCGGTGAGGCCATTCGAAATATTGTAATGGAGAGAGAATTTTGGTGAAGTTAAGTAAAGTTATTTATCCTGTTTACTTTTTATCCTTTTTAATCCACGTTTACTTTTATTACTTTTACAAAGTTATGATGTGTGGTTAGTCCAGTAGTTTAGACGCTGGAATGCGAATTGGAGGACCCCGGGTTCAATTCCCGGCGGTGTAAGGATCTTCCACGATTATTTCTCTTCCTGACGGACCACCCTCTTATCAAACGGGTACAGGGCTTCTTACTCTGGAGTTAAACGAGGGCTGCTCATCCAACCTCAGCTAGTCTGGTTGGTTGCTTGGAGCCTAATCCTCTCGCGACATCCCAGTGCATCCATGACCTGTTGCGGTTGAACAAAGTTCCCGTTAAATTTACTATTAATGAATTGTTTATGATTTCTTGGTATTATTTAGCTTCTAGAAGAGGTTAAAATGGTTTACAGATCTGTCTAAAATAAGAGAGTGCCTGTTTGAAAGTCGTTAGAATGTTATACTTTTTTAAATGGTCTTTTTTAAAGACAACAAGTTAATGAAATTGAATAAAAGACCTAAAAACGAAAACAAATTCAATATGGGAATTATATATAAATTTCAATGTAGGGACTCCAACAAAATATATATCGGAAATTCAGCCAGAACTTTAAAAGAAAGACTCTGAACACATAAGGGCGTACAACAACAAACAACCTATTATAAATGTACATACCGTATTTCTTCTTTATCTCACTCCTTCTAGATATATTATTAATCATCATCATCTTCTCTATCACAAAATAAATGTAAAATTAAAAATAAAATTAAAAATACATTTATTTACAATGAAATGTTCGAAGAGACATCTTTACTTCTCTTCTTCATCAGCTACAATAAATCATAACAAATATGGGAAGTGGAAACGTGATAGTTATAACATTCTATTGTAGTAACTATTATTTTAAAAAATTCATCTCATCTATTTTACCTTATTATCACATCCAGATTGTCTAATTAAATCCCTAGCCAAGTTTTCAATAACATTACTAACTTCAACACCATTGTTTCTATTTATATTTCTATCTTTAGTATTTCGTATGTATAAACTTTCAATTGTTTTTCTTATTTTACAATCTTTCTAAATATATAAAATTTTAATTTCTTTATTAATGCAATGGGTTTTCCTGGAAAAATGTTCTGCCATTTCTGATTTATCAAACAATTTGTTTCTAATGTCATATCCATGTTCCAGGGCCCTTTCTTTAATAGTTCTTTTGCTGTCCCCTAGATAAAATTCGTCACAATACAAACATTCTATTTTGTATACTGTCCCCATTTCTCCTTTTTTGTCACTTTCATTAAGTTTTTTACATAAAAAATTCTTTAATTTATTATTATAATTAAATCCAATATTAATGTTAACATTTCTGCAAATTTTTTTCAATATTAAACTATTTTGATTAAGGTAAGGAATGAAAAACCTTTTCTTTTCTTTATCTTCATTTAATTCTTTAATTTTGAAAATATTGTATTTTTGGATATTGGAATTAATGAATTTTTCATTGTATCCATTTTTCTTTAGAATTATTTTCATGTTCTTGATTTCATTCTTATAATCTTCTTCTGTGCTAGATGATCTGTCAATTCTTCTTATGTAATTATCAATTATGTTTCTTTTGATATTTATATCGTGACATAATTCAAAGTTTAAAATATGATCACTTTTAAATTTTTTTCTATAATGTTTTAGAGTTATTTTATTCTCCTTATTGATTAAATATAAATCTAGAAAATTTAATTCATTATCTATCTCTCTTTCCATTTTAAAATTGATTTCTTTGTTTCTTTTGTTTATGTCATTAAAGAATATATCAATGCCTTACTGATATATTCTTATATATATATCATCACCTTAATATATATCATTCCTTACCTTAATCAAAATAGTTTAATATTGAAAAAAATTTGCAGAAATTTTAACATTAATATTGGATTTAATTATAATAATAAATTAAAGAATTTTTTATGTAAAAAACTTAATGAAAAGTGACAAAAAAAGGAGAAATGGGGACAGTATACAAAATAGAATGTTTGTATTGTGACGAATTTTATCTAGGGGAGAGCAAAAGAACTATAAGGGCCCTGGATCATGGATATTACATTAGAAGCAAATTGTTTGATAAATCAGAAATGGCAGAACATTGTTCCAGGAAAGCCCATTGCATTAATAAAGAAATTAAAATTTTTATGTATTGAGAAAGATTGTAAAATAAGAAAAACAATTGAAAGTTTATACATACGAAATACTAAAGATAGAAATATAAATAGAAACAATGGTGTTGAAGTTAGTAATGTTATTGAAAACTTGGCTAGGGATTTAATTAGACAATCTGGATGTGATAATAAGGTAAAATAGATGAGATGAATTTTTTAAAATAATAGTTACTACAATAGAATGTTATAACTATCACGTTTCCACTTCCCATATTTGTTATGATTTATTGTAGCTGATGAAGAAGAGAAGTAAAGATGTCTCTTCGAAAATTTCATTGTAAATACATGTATTTTTAATTTTATTTTTAATTTTACATTTATTTTGTGATAGAGAAGATGATGATGATTAATAACAAACAATCTAAAACTTAAAAAATTTCTTTTTATTACATCTTACTCTTCTTCATACAGCAATATTTCGAAATACCTTATCGGCCATTTCTTTTTCAAGCTTTTGTATTACAGAGGGAAAAAGAAAACTCCTTTCTTCTTTCCCATATTAAACAAACAAGATTTAAATTCTAAAATAACAATATAAACAAAACAAAACGTGACATGCTCCGACGTATGATGCATGAAGCATTATTACATAAATAAAATAATAAAAAGTTCAAATTGAAGATAAACTTTCTTATTTTTGAAGACAAATTTCTTCTTTTTGAATATCCAAAATATCCTTTATGAAAAAAACAAATTTCTTATATTTGATGAAAAACAAATTTCTTATCTTTGAAGACTCACATTGTTCATTTTTCAGACTCACATTGTTCATTTTTCTTTATTTATCCAATTTTCCTTATTTTAGGGATATCCTTTCCAAAATAAATGTCCAAATTCTTAAGAATAAATCAACTGAAGCATCCTTTTTAAATAAACGTCGGAGCATGTCACGTTTTGTTTCGTTTATATTGTTATTTAAGAATTTAAAATCTTGTTTGTTTAATATGGGAAAGAAGAAAGGAGTTTTCTTTTTCCCTCTGTAATACAAAAGCTTGAAAAAGAAATGGCCGATAAGGTATTTCGAAATATTGCTGTATGAAGAAGAGTAAGATGTAATAAAAAGAAATTTTGTAAGTTTTATTAGCATTATTTATGTTGATTAAGAAGTAATTTGCGACTTGAGTCGTAGGAGAGAAGTTTTTTTAGTTAATGACAAGCAGGATTTTAAGATGTTTTTATTCGAACAATTTATTTCTTCACAAGTTTTATGGACGTTTATTTATAATAAATAAAAATAAAAAATAAAATTGTAATAAAAAGAAATTTTGTAAGTTTTATTAGCATTATTTATGTTGATTAAAAAACAAACAATCTAATTTGTCAGACTGGGCTTTTCACACCATAAATGAGAAACACAACCCAGATACAATAGTGGGAGTAATGCAAAAATATAATGATGAAAGTGAAAGACTCCTTTTAGAATCTTGCTACATAAACACATATGAATGTATAAACTAAGATAAATCCCTCAAAGTATCAAAAATTTCCTTAAGTATTTTCAAAAATTATCAAAATAAAAGAGGACAATGAAATCTTAAGTCAATTTGTTATTATATAAGAGAACAATGAAATTTTAAGTCAATTAATTTTTTAGGACAATTGTTTTTAATAACATATATGATATCATTCTTATCGATAATTATTTATATGATATCATTTCTTATCAATTTATCACCTTATTGTAGTATGATGTGATCTGTTCATACATTAACATTGTCAACTAGAAATAGTGAAATTCTGATGTTTTCACTTAATAAGAGGAATACTTTAATAGTAATTCTCTTTTATGTATTAATTCACCTGATGAAGAATGGTCGAGTAGATCCGTTCGAAATATCGTGATGGAATTAAATAGAATTTAAAGTGATCGAATGAAAACTCACTTTGTTTTCCAGACATGCAATGAGAAAAATTCGAAAACCAAAATTCGTGTAAATTGAATAAATATTAGGGTTTCGACAATATATGTTGCTATTGTCAATATGAATTGCAAATTATTTGCATAATAAATATATTTTCACTATACTTAAGTTATTTAATTAATATAAGTTACTTAATTTAATATAGTAATTAAATGAAAAAATTTACCTGGTAAAAAGATGTGGACCTAGTGAAGGTATGACCACATCTTTTAAATTTTGTCTAACATCTGCAAACTGTGGATTATGTTAGAAATGGGTTTGACGCAGATCTGGTTTAATATTAAGCATGTTTTATATTCTGGAAAAAAAATTCGGTTTTCAGAATTCTATAGAAGTTTGTCGAACTGAATAAATTTCATTTTTAACTCAATTCCTTACCATTTTAATTTGCATTGAAATTTTCTTAGCAATGCAAAGTTTTCACTGGACCTTTTTTGGAAAAATGGAATAAATTTAGTTTAACACGATAGCTCTTGACTTGAAGTTAAACCTGATCAAAAATCAAGATTATACTACCAAAATATAAATGTTGATTTCCTAGAAAATACTTCATGAGATAGGAAAAATACAGGGTGTTTATAATTAAAGTTCACCTATTCCACGCACTCTACAGCAAAAGCTACTTAACAGAATGGCATCAGATTTGCAGTACGTCGTAATGATGCCATGGAAAGGATCATTCATTGAAAAAAAAATTAGTTTGAGAAATCATCATCAGGGGGCGTTTGTAGGTGTGTAGACTGACATTAAGGGCGTTTCACATGGATCCGAAAATCGGACTGTCGGATACACGAACCGGACGTATTCTCTTTCACATGACCACGACGTCGTCTATACTACATGTAACATTCAAAGCGTTCGTATAGACGACGTTTCGTTGCCATGTGAAAGAGAATACGTCCGATTCGTGGATCCGACCGTCCGATTTTCGGATCCATGTGAAACGTCCTTTACAATGCATTACAGCGCTGATATGGGCCCAGCCACGTCACAACATGTTCAAAATGTTATCACCATTATCTGCTAACCTCTGAAAGCGCAGAATCGCATGTTCAACTGTTAAACGCAAGATGTCCTTGGAAATGTTGAGCACGTACATGATATGACGTTGTTGGAGGCACTGTGTTGCTGTTGGAGGATTGGAATCACTGAAGTTTTTAGTAATGCTGCAGGTCGATTGCCTGTAATAGAACTTGGAGTAGGATCTACGCTCCCATGCTCTCAAGAAAAGCGGTCCAACAATAAATATTGAGGTAAACACCAAACTGTCACTTTTGAGGAATGTAAAGGAATTTCCAGACATGCAAGGGGATTCTCTCGTCCAAATGCGAAAATTATGCCTGTTAACTGCACTATGATGATGGAAATGTGTCTCGTTCGTCCAGAGAATGTTCTAGGACCATTCCGGATCAACCTCAATCCAAGCTAAGAACTGCAGCATGAAGGTCTCTCGTTGACGTGCATCAGAATGCAGCAGTTGTTGAACGTGAGAAATTTTCTGAGGATATTATCACATTATGTTTCAAACAATTTTGTGTATCGTGGCGAAAGGCTGGCACAACGAATGTGCAACATGCCGAACACTGATGCTGGCCCTGACATTTCACATCCTGTACTCTTCCACTTTGGTCGCTACATCATCAACCATCTGCGTGGCAACAGCTTTCGTCCTCTTCCTGCTTTCAATGACCCTTTTCTTCAAATTTGAGGATCATTTTTCGTAACCCATTCGCAGTCATTGGACCTCAACGAAGACCTTTTAGCGACCTCCGCAAAGCTTCTAGTGCAGAATTCCCATTTTGGTAAAACAATTTCACAAGTAATGCACGTTCTCGTAAATTTAACGTCTTTGGCGTTGAACACAAAATGCAAATGAAAACTCATGTACGGCTGTTGCTTAAATAGTGGTACGAGGGATGACGTGCTAACGGAAATTCGGATTTTTCATACTATACACGGATACAAACGCCCCCTGGTGGTGAGTTTTGAAACTTTTTTTTTTCAATGAATGTCCTTCCCATGGTGTCATTACGACGTACTGCAAAGTTATTTTTGCTGCCGTGCGTGGAATTGACGAACTTTAATTACAGACATTCTGTAAATTCATTCAAATCCATTAACCACTACATTTCCTTCAATTTAAATATTTCTTTTTTAAGACTTTTTATATTAATTTTTTTTAACATACCGTTCGTCTCGTGACAAAATATAAGACAAAATATATTTTGCATAAACATTTTACGTGTATCAACAATGATTATTGATTGAAAGAATAAAAACAAACAGTTAAAATAATGTTTAAAAACAACTACTTTAATACTGAAAACTCCAGACATAACCCGAGATATTTCGAAGGCTTAATCAGCCTTCTTCTTCAAACCTTTTACATTATGGGACGAGAGAACATCTCCCTCCTTCAAAAACTAAAATGCACAAACAAAATATTTTAGAAAGTCTAAATTAACAAACAGACGCCTGAAACATTCTTTTAATAAAGTCTGATCTCTGACTTTTGACCAATTACTGTAAATAATTTCCAAATTGTTGTCTTCAAATTGCAGAAATTTGATTGTCTTTTTGTCCAAAAAAATTTTTTTCAATCGCTAAATAAATTATAAACTTCTTCAAAATGCAAAATAGTTTTCAATATTAACGTAGTTGTTTTTAAATATTGGTACGAAGAATTTATTTGTTTTTAGTTAAAATAATGAATTATTTGTAACTATAAGACATATTTATACAATAATTTTAAAAACATGGAACCAATAAACATGGAATAACATAACATATACAATATTTCATGTGGGATGAATATTTACACATTAAAAAATTATCAACAACCAATCCGAAATTATTATTCTAATGATCCTTAACTTGATGAAGCGACAGAGACCTCCTTGGGGTTTGTCGTATGAACTTCGCGGCTCAGTCAGCAGTGAAGTCATCATTGGAATCTGCAGTGAAGCTTCGTGGTTTATTTATTATATATTGTTTTGTTATTATCGAAATCTTGAGCGTATTGTTGTTGAACTCTGTTGATTATCCTGGGATAATGGTAAGTTTCCGTTGGTAAATTTTTTTTATCTTAATTCTCTTCTCGATTTTTGGGATTTCCAGATGAATTATAGTATCACCTAAATAAAAGATGTTAGAATTTGGTAATTTCTTATTGTATGAGTGCATTACACATATGTAAATACACTGAATGGTAAATTTATCCATAACTTTGTTAAGTTAAACTGTATCGCAACAGGTTTTGGAGGTCTTTGAGAGGTTTAGGCTCCAGCGATTCTCGACCATCGGAACAAGCTGAGGTTGAATGGTCAGCCCAATGCTCGCCCGCGTTTAACTCCCGAGTTAGAAGCCCTGTATCCATTTGATAGGGTTAACAGACTGGGTAAACCTTAGGGTCCTTCTAGAGCAGAAATAACCATGGAAAAATTCCGAATCATCGCCGGGAATTGAAGCCGGGCTCAATCATTCCGCAGTCCATCGCCTAAACCCCTGGACTATCGGACCTACACACCATAACTTTGTAAAAGTAATAAAATTAAACGTGGATTAAAAAGGATAAAAAGTAAACAGGATAAAGTTTTAAAAGTTTCAGGACTCTATGAAAATCTTTTCAGGACTCATTACGTAGTGAAATGATAATAATAAATGAACAACAAGAATTTGCGAGCATATGTAGGCGCAAGAATGTGGGTTATTGATGATCGGCTTGTGAGCTGTCAATCAGATTAAGCTGCATTTCTTATCCAAATTGGTGGAAGCTTCCTTTAATAATTCCAGTTTTCCCTAACCTTTTTCTTGTATAAGAGTTATTGAGAAACAACCACAGTTTAAAGAGCTCATGTACCCTGCAGTAAACGTTGTAAGTTTGTTTGAAATATCCTAGTGGTACAAGGTATGAATGGTTCACTGTTGATAAGAAATCTGATATTGATGTATTTTTTTAATGATATATTTATTGCTAAAAGTTATATGAAATTCGCTGAGTTTTGCACTGTATATCAAGCATAAATTATGGGTTTGTTATTTATTACAATGAAGCTTGGTTATAATGCGATCTTTCGGATCCAAAGATCTCGAAGATCGCGATCTGCTCGAGCTTTTTTTACTTCGCGATGTCAAATGTCGTATACTCGAACCCTATTATCGCCCACACGATTCCAAATCGATTTAAAATGATCATTTCGCGATTACCTACATCATTCAGAGCTATGTGAGAGAATTTAATACAGTGTTTATAAATATTTATAAATCATTATCTTTTCAACACTTTGATGGGTTATATTCGCCAAAATCTTCATACAGTATTTCTGTTTTCTTACGGTTTGGCGCCGCCATCTTGGTTCTTGTACAAACGACGATTGTACAAATCGCGAGCAGTTCTCTATAATTAATCGATTTTCGTACTTTTTGGGCGAAAATATGGTAAATTTTGCAAATTTACAATTATACACCTTTTCCAAAACAGAACGGGTACAAGACCGAATCGCGTTATATCCGAATTCGCGATAAAAACAACCGCGTAATAGCCGTGATTCATGTAATTGAATTGAAAATATTTACGATATACAGTAAAACCTCGTTAAGTCGTCACTCGTTAAGTCATCACCAAACATTTTTGACGACTTAAGCGGGTCATGACTTAGGCGGCATTTTTGAAAAAAAACCCCAAAAAACTGAAATATAGTATTTTTATGAATTGCTGTAGGATTCGGTGAGAAAATCAAGATTTTCAGAAATCAATACATGCAAATGAATGAGTGGAAAGTATAAAACAAAAACACTTTTTACAGTTACTACATTTTAATCGTTTTAAAAGAAAGGCAATGTCTGTCTTTGAAACGTTCAGCCAACCATTGCTGCCGCCGAAATCTTCAATGTTCAATTCCTTAGCAATTTCCATGGCTTTTTTTTTTGAGAATCACGGCAGAAATCGGCACATTTTGCGATCTGGCATGTTTTTGCCATCGAATTAAAACCTCCTCGATCTCGAACTTCAATTTTCTCATTCTCTTTCTATTGTCTTTGCAGTGAGCTTCTTCAATTACTTGTTTCGATGAAAGAATATCTTTTAATGTAGTCCTGGGAATATGGTGTTCTTTGGCAAAAGCTGTTTTCAAAACATTTGATTTTTCAAAAAGTGCAATTAAGTCTTTTTTTTTTTTTTAAAGATAACGAGGTAAGTTTTCGTTTCCCTGGCATGTTAAAAACGTAATCGAACCACCAAATTGCAAGAGAAAAAATAGCCCTTATACTTACTCGCTATAAAATGAAGTCGCACTCAGGAGCGGTCAAGAAAAACGTCTACATTCGACAGAGTCAGCGAGAAGTGTGCTTTGAATAATTAGCAGCGAGATTCCAAGAACCCAAATCCTCCGAAGGGGTGAGAATGGAAAAAAGTGACAGGCATGGTCGAAAATTCCCCGTAAAGGCTTGGCTTTCTTAAAGAGAACGGGCGGGGCTGAGAAAACAACACGATGGCAGGCAAAACGGAGAACAAAGATGCTTTTGGCCATTTTTGAGGGTGACGAGTTATCCGGAGTAGAATTAAATTTGGTGACGGGTAAAAGAGGGTTATTTTACATTATTGTGTATGAGACCTTGACGGGACCAAAGGAAAACGACGACTTAAACGCAGTGACGACTTATCCGGGTGACGACTTAACGAGGTTTTACTGTATATTTCAAAATCTATTCTGATTCTAAAGCAGTTTTATTTTCTTTTTAAAATTGCACAGGAAATTAGCATTATTATTAATATTCAAAAGAAACTGTGTTCTTTAAAAGGTAATAATAGGATTGAAATTAATTTTATGTTTGTTACAGGACACACTATCCATACGTATAGATCAGGAAATGGCAGATCGTACTGCGAAATCTGCAGCGAAATTACAAAAATTTGGAATATTCTATTTATTATCCACTAAAGTAATTAGAATAAAATAAAATAAATATATTACTAAGTAAAGCTGTAGATATATTTAGTTTAATAATGCTGGAATTGCAAAGTTATTTTTAGTGGTTTTTACAAGAGTTGCAAAAATGAAAAGCAACATGTTATATTTTTTTAAGGTAAATACAGGGATTTTCTGGAAACTATTTATTAGCACATTATGTAATGAAGAGTGGAAAAAAAAGTTAATTAAAAAACTTTAATATCCGTGATATTTTGTACTCTTTAATCAAAAGCATTTCTTCAGACAGTTAGGGATAGGCTTCATAAACCTATTCCCTAATACAGAGAAATCATTAACCGTCTAAAGAAGTGCTCTTGATTAAAGAGTACGAAATATCACGGATATTACAGTTTTTTTAGAGATGAAAACGTGTTGATGTAAAGATCTTTAGAACATTTAGGTGAAATTCATTTTTTTTTTAAAAAAGTTAATTAACTTAATGAACTTAACAAATATTATTAAATGATAAAGAAGAGAATAGAAAATAAATGCGATTTAATTCTAAATGGATTTTAATAACAAAAAGGACTGAATATCAGCTATTTACAATGCTTTCATTTTACAATAAAGACATTTAATTTTCAAGAATCTTGTAATGAAGAGGCAGTCAAGAGACAAAGCATCATAAGTATTTCTTCATTTATGTTAATAAAATACAATTCCAAAGATGTATACAGAAGGAATATATAATCATCATTATTTGGTATACATAAGTTCAATAATATCATGTACACAAATGGTCAGAACATACAACTCAGAACAGGATGACTGCAACTTGGTGTTTGTCCTCCATAAAGAGCTCATCGGCTGATGTGGAATGAAGTAAAGAGGATTTCTTTTATTATTTATCACTCTTTAAATATAAATAAGATCCCCAATGAATAGAAATTATCAATGGTGAACAGGATAGATGATCAATTATAAAAAAATACAAAGCAATAAGATAATGACATATAATAAAATAGTAATGTTAAACAATTCAAATCATTGATCCACTAGAAAAAATATATACCGGTGTATACATATATAAAATAAGAATATATATGTGTAAAAACAACACCAAATCAGGGAGTCCCTGGAAATTAAAGTATTGGTCATTCTAAGAAAAGAA
Source organism: Thereuonema tuberculata (assembly GCA_023159025.1). Taxonomy (NCBI): domain Eukaryota; kingdom Metazoa; phylum Arthropoda; class Chilopoda; order Scutigeromorpha; family Scutigeridae; genus Thereuonema; species Thereuonema tuberculata. The sequence goes on along the minus strand of JAFIDM010000006.1, from coordinate 8,928,896 downwards.
GTTTGTATGAACATTTCACGGAATTTATGGAAGACTTATTTGAAAGACCAGTATTTAGAATTGGCGAGACGAAATTGTTCTTCCCTCCTGCTGTAATGTATCACCCTTCGTACCATGTGTTTCGCAATCAGTGGACGTTCATGTGGACAGTGTAAGTTTTGTTTAATTTAATGTAGACTGTAATAAATTTGCACTTGAACAATATATATTATAAGCAAATATGTGACATCTCATTCTTATCAATAACTTCGCAATTCAAATCTCGGAAACCCTTTGTAAAAGAAAATAGTCACATGTTTATATAAACTTTTTTTTCTCAAAATGACCTCCAGATATATTTTACACCGTGTCTATCAAATAACATAACAAATATATCGTAAATAAATTATTTACATAAAAACACAAAAACATGTAAGCATGTTATATAGAATATTATTTTTTTCATTATTGTAAAACTTTCATAAAAGATTTTATGAAGACTTATTTTATGAAGACTTTTTCAATAAATAATTGTTTTTCGTTTCTCTCTTAATGACATTTCCATCTAATTCATAATAGGGATTTTTAATTAAATGTATTTATTTTATTTTCCAATATTTACTAATCATTTCTTGTTTGTTTTTTATTTATTTTTTTCTATTTATGAGAAAAAAGTCATTTTTTTTCTGAAATTGATAACAGAATTGATTAAATTCAGTCAAACTTAGTTTAAATTGAAAATACAATAAAGCAACTGACAAGAACGGGCTATAATTGTTAGGTAGACCATTATGGACAGTAGAACCATTATGAATGAATATAAAATGGGTAAATACATCAATAGACTGGTTTAAAAATAGTAAAAATTAAATGTCTGAGAAATTCCTTTATTGGCTGTTACCTTATTTAAATTTATGTTCAATTATATTCTTCTACCTTTAACATACTGATTTTAATCCAATCTATTATATATTATAACCAATTCCAATGCTACATGTAATTTTATAGCAATGATGTCAAATGCTTTGTTAACAAATTGCGGATTTGCTGCAACAACGGCATAACAAAAAAAAACATAATTTTTCATAAAATGAATTTGAAAGTTTCGAAAGTTAATAAAATGTGTCGATGCAGTAGTGACACAATTTGTATCGTAGCGAGTTTTAGAAGCTCAGTTAGGCCATTCTACCAGTTAAAAGGACTCCAACCAACCATTCTTTGTTTTATTTTGCAAGGAACCCAAAATTGATCATTTTTGAGTTATTCGTTGTTTCAGCTAATGAGCGATAGAATCTTCGTTATTATGTAATTTAATTTCCTTTTAAGCCTGTGTATAATTTTCTATATATGTCAATATGTCTTTATTCTTTTTTGTAAAACATCCTTAGTAATATTAGACTTAGTTATAGATCTTTCAATGTTTTTATTATTACAGTTTCCCCTCTTTTAATTTTGAATGTTTTTTCCAATATTCATATCATTTGGATTAGTTTTTTCCGTTTTTAAGCAGTTACTTATTGAATATTCCACTACAGACCCATGGGGTGGCGGGAAATAAAGCTCCCAGAATATTCCTGAGTAATGGGAGTAAATTGAGATCGGATGGTACCGCAAAGCCTACCAGTCTTTCATTCTGAAAAAAGGAGTCCGGTATCAATTCTTCAGACGGCTGGGTGGACCCTGGTCCATGTCTGGAGGAAGATTTCGGCATGGAAATCTCCAACTTTCTCCGGGGACTGAATCTTTCTGCTTCAGACCGCAGTCAAACACTTGACCTCTTGGTAACTTGGATTTTCTATTAAGATTTTTAATAGAATTATCTATATAAGCATTTACAGATCATTAATCTATATTACTAAAATCTTTTATTTCTCTGTCTGTCTGTGTGTCTGTCTGTCCGGCGCAATTTTCTGTGAGAATAGAAAATAGAAATAATTTTTACAATGAAATTTTCGCGACGGGAATTGAATCTGCAACCTTCTGATCCGAAGTCAGATGTGTTATCCATTAGGCCATAGGGACTACAACTCTTTTCATATTGTTTTTTGACTTATATCTCCGCAATTGTTGTGTTGTTGTTGTGCCCCAATGTTAGTGCAACAATGGAAAACGGTTTTTCATTTTTTATTGTCACGAGGAAGTCGACAAATTCAAAATGAGCATTATTGAACTTCAAAATGTTGCGTTAACTGCTTTCTTTGGAATCGAGTTTTGTTAGATTATCTTAAATTTTATTTTCTTCTTCTTATTACTTTTAATAATTGAATTGTACCTTATTAATATATTTTTGTAAAAAGAACTAAACTTATTGATTCACGTGTTTTTGAAATTTGTTTAAGCTTCCAACTATTTTGTTTTGTTGTACTTATTCCAATTTTATTATGCTTGAAAAAGAGATGGCTTGAAAAGAGTCTTCAAAACTTCAAAATGTTGCTGTAACCCCTTTCATTGGAATCGATTATTCTTGGATTATCTCATATAAACCATCGTTTTATCATCGATAATCAATTAGTATCGAAATGGACAACGAGAGAAAGGATGAGATCTTTTCAAAGAACTGCTAATAATGTCGTAATCTCGGCCATTCTTGACTACAGGTAAAATTTGTCTGAAGTCTCCGCCAAAGAGGAAAATTTGTCTAGAGTCACAAGTCATCAGAATTTGGTTATCTTCACTCGAAAGAATAGTCACAATCAATTCGTCGCCAGGAGTATCGTATATAAGCTATGATCTTCATTTAACATCTATATCAACCAACGTCCATCTAAATAAATCTCTTC
>JAFIDM010000006.1:8875554-8897244 GCA_023159025.1 Thereuonema tuberculata | reverse complement strand
TTTTTTTTTTTTTTTTTTTTTTTTTTTTTTTTTTTTGTATGTATGTAAAATGAATAATTTTTTTATGTGTATAAAATAAATAATTTTTATATGTATATATATATGTGAGAGATTTTTATACATATAGCCAAAAAAAGCATATAATTTAAAAGATAATTTAAAAAAATAAAATAAATTTAAAAAACCTAAAAAAAAATATTAAAAAAGAGAGCAATTTTCTTATAATAAAGCGCTGTTATGTTATTTCTAAAAAAATTTTTTTAGCTTAGTTTCAAAATTCAACACCAGGTGCCGCTGATGACGTGTAGGTACATTCGAATTTTAATACTTACACAGAAACAGCTTTTTGAAATTAATTTGGTTTTTAAATTTCAGAAAGCTGTCCGGCAAATTTTATATGTTTAGTAATGTAAGTTAATTTTATTCTTATATTCTTTACATTCTGAATTTTAAATTGCAAATCATTGAATGAAATATTTGCATCACGAAACTTGAAAAGATGGCGATTCAAGTTTTGTCATTTGGATTTATATATATATATATATATATATATATGTATGTTTACACATTAAGAGGCGTGAAACATCGCCTCTAATTCCGAAGTTGCCGTGTCTAGCAGCGAGGTATCACTGCTAACGCGGCATAGTTTTGGAGATGGAGACATTTCTGTTGCACGCCTCTTCTGCACAGGTGTTATTTCTGCGATGATTTCAACGTCTTCGTCGGCTTGCTCAGCAGAGACAGCCTCTCTATCTCTAAGGAATTGATAAAACTGAGGGCCATTTAATGCCAATTGCAAATTTCGCCATACGGGTCGTTTCATCTGAATGAATTGACTCCCTTCAGTCACCTGCATCGACGTTTCAAACATTGTAGGCTGAGTAGTTTGGGTTATCAGTCCACACTCCAATTGGAAAGCCGGCATGTTAGGAAGGACGCTTGTCCCCCTGGTATCTTTTTCTGCCTTGAGAAGAATTTCTCCAATTTCAGCAGCTTGTATTAGGATCTCCGATGTAGAGGTAAGCTGGATCTGTAATCCACACCCAATCTCTTCGAAGGATCTCTTTACCTTTGAATAGTAGTATTTTCTTAGGAAAAAAACAACACTACCATCGCCACGATCCTCATGTGACAACAGGATGTTGTCTCCTAATGCCACGGCGTTCTCCTGCCGTTTGAGAGTTGAAATCATACTCTATTGAAAGAAAAAAAATATTATCATTAGTAAAAAAAAACCTAACGAAAAGATAAACCTGAAAAAAAATTTTTTCAATACTGATATGGGAAAAAGAAAGTGTAAAGAGATTAAAACGAAGTGAAAAAAAATAAAACGATGAGAATATATAAAAAAAAAAAAATTGAATGCTTCTTAAATTGGTTTTAACTCCCTTCATTGCTGTCAAATAATGAATTTCAATGTACCAGAGAGAGAGAGAGATTCTCAGATGTGTTCCGTTCGGATGATAGGATCATGTGGTGAAAATAGTTGCCGAGATGAGGAGTATTTATACACAGCTCATGACAGACTATCTCAAAGAATGGAGATAAATGATTGACAGGTTTCTATTTAAAGGTGTTCTCCAAGAGAGTAAGGATTTTCTCACGGGATAAGGAGAATTTTTATGCATTCTTTTTTAAAAGACACAATGTGAAAAATATTAAGAAAAGAAACTATTTCAAAAGACCTTACACTTTCTTCAAAGATCACACTCGGTTGTCAAGGCAAAATGATTGAACACCCCTTTTTTCAAATTTAATCAGAATTTGAAATAACCGTAGTTACTCAGAAGAAATTCAATGAAACTCTTATTTAAATTAAAATAATATTATGCTTCATTTCGAAAATATAGGAAAAGTGTTTTGTTAAATTTGATCGATAGCAATTGAATATAACGAGTTTTAACATTGGCGTTAATTGTATTTGGGAGAAATTATTTTGTTAAATTCTCATTACATTTTGGTAAAAATTAATTTTACCAGAATATTTAAACTAAAAGAAAATTATGTTTCATTTCGAAAATATAGGAAAAGTGTTTTGTTAAATTTGATCACTTGCAATTTAATATATTGAGGATTTGAAATAACCACAGTTACCCAGAAGAAATTCAAAGAAACAGACAACAACTATTAGTAAAATATTTTTATGCATCTTGCATATGAGTAAAATTTGTAACATTGGAGTTAAGTGTATTTGGGTGAAGCCACTTTGTTAAATTCACATTACATTTTGGTAAAAATATTTAAACTAAAAGAAAATTATATTTCATTTCGAAAATATAGGAAAAGTGTTTTGTTAAATTTGATCAAATGCAATTGAATATAATGTATTGAAGTGTATTTGGGGGAAACTATTTTGTTAAATGCACATTACATTTTGGTAAAAATTAATTTTACCAGAAGAAATATTAAAAAAATTTTTTGTTGTTGTTGTTTTGTTACATGTGTTTGGTAAAAGAAATACTGGTCAGGTTCTTTATTGGAAGACGAATATAATGAGGATTTGAAATAACCACAGTTACTCAGAAGAAATTCAAAGAAACATACAACAACTATTAGTAAATTATTTTTATCCATCTTGCGTATGAGTAAATTTTGTAACATTGGAGTTATGTGTATTTAGGAGAAACTATTTTGTTATTTTACCGTCGTATTTTATGACGAGTTAAAATTTTTTGGTGTTTTGTTACATGTGTTCAGTAAAAGAAATACTGGTCAGATTTTTTGTTGGAAGACGATATTACATTTTTATTATTATATATCTTTAACATAATGATCTGGTGAATGAAACGAGCGTAATGTTAGGAGACAGAAGACATGGCTGTAGAGACAGGTAACCTTAGCGTATCTCATTTGTCTAATTTAAAAAGTTGTTGCATATCTACAGCATAGCTCCCTGATAAATGAATTGGTCATGTCTATGAGGGTTAAGTGGTTGCTGTGACAAGGAACCCTTTCTTCTCTCACTTCTCAACCGTCTCTTTTTGGCTCTAATGGGTCCTTCGTCTTGATTGCTCCCCTCAGGTACATGCAGAGACAGAGAACCTCTCCTTTCTTCTTCTCTGCAACCCCACCTTCCCCAAATCCGTCGATTCTTCTAGTCTCGTTTGCTAGCAATTTCCCCCAAATACAGATAACACTAATGTTTTAACTCGTTCTATTCTATCAAATTTATCAAAACACTTTTCCTATATTTTCGAAATGAAACATAATTTTCTTTTAGTTCAAATAAGAGTTTCTTTAAATTTCTTCTGGTAAAATTAATTTTTACCAAAATGTAATGAGAATTTAACAAAATAATTTCTCCCAAATACAGTTAACGCCAATGTTACAACTCGTTATATTCAATTGCAATCGATCAAATTTAACAAAATACTTTTCCTATATTTTCGAAATGAAACATAATTTTCTTTTAGTTTAAATAATTTTACCAAGATATAATGTGAATTTAACAAAATAGTTTCCCCCAAATACACTTAATTCCAATGTTATAAATTTTACTCATATGCAAGATGAATAATAATAATAAACTAATAGTTGTTGTTTGTTTCTTTGAATTTCTTCTGAGTAACTGCAACTATTTCAAATCCTCATTATATTCAATTGCAATTGATCAAATTTAACAAAAACGCTTTTAGTAGTTAGGGGGGCGTTAAAGATTACCAAAAGGGGGCAATATAGACTATTTTGTATAAATTAGCGTAGAGGGCGATATAGACTATTTTGCGTAAATTTGCATAGGAGGGCGATATAGACTGAAATTAACATAGAAACAACTAATTTGAGGGCGATATACATTAGAGACGCCCATTTGAGGGCGATGTAGACTATTTTGGATAAATTAGCATAGGAGGGCGATATAGACTGAAATTAACCACTTTGAGGGCGATATAGACTAGAGACGCCCATTTGAGGGTGATATAGACTATTTTGCATAAATTAGCATAGTATGTGATAGAGACTATTTTGCATAGAAGGGTGATATAGACTAGAACCATCCATTTGAGGACGATATAGACCATTTTGCGTAAATTAGCATATATGTGAAGTTTGGGAGCACTGTTGTAGAGTGTTAAGGAAACAAAGGGTTGTAATATATCAAACTTCTTGTAACGATGTTGGTGAAGACGATAATTAGCATATTTAAATTTATTAGGGCGATATAGACCATTTTACATGTTACGGTGAAGTTTGGGAGCACTGTTATAGTGTTAAGGAAACAAAGGGTTGTAATATATCAAACTTCTTGTAAGGATGTGGATAAAGACGATAATTAGCATATTTAAATTTTTTAGGGCGATATAGACCATTTTACATGTTAGGGTGAAGTTTGGGAGCACTGTTGTAGTGTGTTAAGGAAACAAAGGGTTGTAATATATCAAGCTTCTTGTAACGATGAGGATAAAGACGATAATTAGCATATTTAAATTTATTAGGGCGATATAGATCATTTTACATGTTAGGGTGAAGTTTGGGAGCACTGTTGTAGAGTGTTAAGGAAACAAGGGGTTATAATATACCAAACTCTTTGTAAGGATGTGAATGAAGACTTTAATTAATTTATCAGGGTGATATTAGCATAGTAGCTTGGGAGTAATGTTAAAGGGCATTAATAATTTTGAAATTATGAATTTCATTCTTTTTCTAAAAATAGAAATGTTTTTTCGGCTTTTACCTTGAAGATAACTTAACTTTTATTTTTCGTTTTAACTTTTATTATTAGAAATGAATTTATAGGAAAAAATAAATTTTAAATTTATGTTTTTATCATGAGAATTTTGTAAAACGATTTCACATCTTTTAAATACCATGATTGTATTATATATTTTTTTTGTATGTTTTGTAAATGAATATATCTTTTTTATTCTAAAAATGAGAATAGGTTTTTATTTTTTCCGGTTACTTTAATGTTTTTTAGGATAGAAAATAAAGAATTATTTTTCCGTTTACTTTCATGTTTTTGATAAAATAATGTTTTTAGGATAGAAAATAATTCACTAGGATAATAAATTCTCTTTTCTTTTTTTCTTTATTGTAGATATATATTTATACATGGAAAAAAAAATAATTAGATTTCATATTAGCTTTACAACTTTTTTTTTCTCTATTATGGAGATATATGATTACTCATTAAAAGGCGTGAAACATCGCCTCTAATTCAGAAGTTGCCGTGTCTAGCAGCGAGGTATCACTGCCAACCCGGCGTAGTTTTGGAGATGTCGACATCGCCGTTTCACACCTCTTCTGTGCAGGTGTTATCTCTGCGATGATTTTAACATCATCGTCGGCTTCATCTTCAGCAGAGACAACCTCTCTGTCTCTCAGAAATTGTTCAAACTGAGGTCCCCTCAACACCAGTTGTAAATTCCGCCAAACGGGTCATTTCATCTGCATTGATTGACTCCCGTCAGTCACCTGCAATAATGTTTCGAACATGCTGGGCTGCATAATTTTTGTAATAAAAATCCAAACTCCAACTGGAACGCAGGCATGTTCGGAAGAACGCTTAACCCCCTGGCATCTTTTTCCGCTTTGAGGAGAATTTCTCCAATTTCAAGAGCATGGATGAGGATCTCCGATGCAGTGTCAAGCTGGATCTCTATTCCACTGGACCCAATCTCTTCGAATGATTTCTTCACTTTTGAACAGTAGTATCTTCGCAGGTAAAATACAACACTGCCATCCCCTCGATCCTCATGTGACAACAGGATGTTGTCTCCTAATAATACGGCGTTTTCTTGCCGTTTAACGGATGAAGTCATACCCTATTGAAAGAAAAAAATATTATCGTTAGTAAAAAAAAAAAAAAAAAAACCTAACGAAAAGATAAACCTGAAAAAAATTTTTTTTTTTTCAATATTGATATGAGAAAAAGAAAGTGTAAAGAGATTAAAACGAAGAGAATATAAATAAAAAATATTGCAAATAGTAAAAAAGAATGTGTCAAAAGCCCAGCACAGAATAAACAACAAATAAATTGCCTTTTTTGATTCATTTACCGGGGAGGAACAGGTAACAGCTGTTTCGCTATTCTACCAGCTCATCAGACCTGCTGTTTATTCTGTGCTGGGCTTTTGACACATTTCAAAGAATTTAATCAGCACGTATTCTTTTCTTTTATGCTTAAGTAAAAAAGAACTTAACGAAAAGAAAAAAAAAATTTTTTTTAAATATTGATATGAGAAAAAGAAAGTATAAAGAGATTAAAACGAAGTTAAAAAAAAATTCAATGATACTTATATTGGTTTTAAGTCCCTTCATAGCTGACAAATAGTAAATTTCAACTGCCATAATAATATTTCAGAGAGAGAGAGAGATTCTCAGTTGTGTCCTGTTCTGATGATAGGAGCATGTGGTGAAAAAAAGTTGTCGAGATGTAGAGTATTTATACAGCTCATGACAGACTATCTCATAGAATGGAGATAAATGATTGATAGGTTCTCCGAGAGAGTACGGATTTTCTCACGGGATAAGGAGAATTTTTTTAAGCATTCTTTAAAAGACACAATGTGAAAAAAATTAAGAAAAGAAACTATTTCAAAAGATCTTACACTTTCTTCAAAGATCACAATCGGTTGCCAAGGCAAAATGATTGCTTTTTTTTTCCCCCCTTGGTTTTCTTTTGATGTCTCATCTTTAAAAGCATCAATAGGAGACATGAAAACATATACTGTTGTCAAGAAATATGAATGACGACTTCTTTTAAAAGACACAATCTGAAAATATAAACAATCGCATCCGAAAAAATATTAAAGAAAAGAATCTTGTTCCCTCTTTCTTAAAAAGGGCCCATTCTAATGTCAAGGCAGTAGTTGATTGATTGCCCCAGCTTTTTCCCCTACGTCCAGCCCAAAACAAGAGATCATCTTAAAACAAAACAAGAGATCATCTGATGTGAGATCATCTTAAAACCCAGCCAATAAGGAAAAGAATCTCATTCCCACTTTCTTACGTTTCACACAATTGAATGATCACCCCGACTTTTCCCCTCTTGTTCTTAAAGAAAACTGGTTCAGTTCATCTTCATTGTGAAGATTACTAAAGAATGAATATCTCTCCTGACGAATGATCGGGAAATATGATTTTTTTTTTTTAAAAAAGACCCAAATATTCAGAACGAGTTCCCCTTAAAAGGAAGAATTCTGCTGTCAAGACCAATGATTGATCATCCCCCTTCCCCCAAACCCTGGGTTCTGCGATCCGAAACTATTTCCATAAGATTTTTTTAAAAAAAACCAATCCTAAAATATTAAGAAAAAAAACTGAATCTTTCTTTAAAGAACTGTTGTCAAAACATATGATTGATGACCCTTTACCCCTTCTGATGTCACAGTTTTAAAAAGTATAAATAGACGGTACATGTATCTACATGTATTCTTGCATGAGCATTCGCAATACAAACTAACATTGAAAAAGATTTCCTGTGACCGAAAAAAAGTAAGAAATATATATTTTTCTGAAATGAAAACAAATTATTAATAATATTATTTTTTCAGTTCATGTATATTTTTAATATTATTTCTTTGGTTTTTTTCAGTTTCTTAATTCATCATGAATGAACCACAAAAAGAATTCGATTAGTAGAGTACAGTTCGTCTAGTTCCGACTCTGAAGAGGAATATATAGAAACACCACATCTAAGAAGGGAGAGAATTTTGAATAGGTTAGTCCAATTACGAGAAATTATTGAAAACTACAATGTAGTGAGATATCTGACAGTGGGGCAACAATATATTTCTCGCATCTTAGATCCTTCTATTGAAGAAGTTGAGTTTCTGCTAGGTTATAATGGAGGGATAATTTTACCCGAGCTGATAACTGTGATAATTGGAAGAGTTATTCAGCCAATACTTAATCAGTGTAACGCTAACGAGGTGATAGGGTTGACTATTCATTCGCGAACATTTGATAGGCCTGTCTACGTTCTGTTTCTCGATGTAAACCATTTAGATTTAGATCAAATCATTGCCTTATTAGAAAAACTTTCTCATTCACAAAGGTTTTTTGAACTTCAAAGATTCTATCGAAATTCGTGTTACACGAGTTAATTTACCCCAGGGAGCAGGGAACACAAGTGTAGATTTGAAAACGAATTTGAAAAAGAAACGATGCTTCATCAGAATTTAAAATGATGATTCACTATGTCTAGCGAGGAGTTCAGCCACATCAATTGCTTTTAACACAAATGTCGAACAATGGAATTCGATTCGTCAAGGGCTACACATTCAATATCTGCTTGCCAAAGATTTACATGAAAAAGCAGATGTTCCCTTGGATAAACCCTTTTTTGGGTTGGATGCTGTAGCTAAATTTCAAGAGTATCTGATGGAATATCAAATCATTGTGATTTCCTATGATACCGGGGATAAACCTGTTTTTATTAGACCTGAAAGCTCTCGACAATTGATTCTATATCATCACGAAAATCACTTTGACGTTATCAGATCAATCAAGGCTTTTTACGATAAAAGTTACTTTTCTTTTTCTTGTTGGCATGGGTATAAGATGCGCGTAAACATCGATGTGAAAAACATTGTGTTACTTGCTTTAATCCGGAGGGAGATTGTGCTAAAACCAATTGGATAACTTGCGGAGACTGTAACCGTTTTTTTTATTCGGAAACATGTTTAGCAAAGCTTAAAATTAATAAAGTGAACCAAACTGTAAATGCTTTATCCGTATGTCAGCAACTGAAGAAATGCAATCTATGTGCTGTTGATGTTTCTGTTTTAAGAGATCTACATGAGAAAACAAGGCATAAATGTAGAAAACATTTATGTCGAAACTGCAATGTTCAGGTTGATTCCGATCACAAATGTTTTTTGCAACCCTTGAAATGTTCTTCCAATAAAAATGGTGGGACATTTGTTTTTTTTTTTTATTTCGAAACAACCTGTGAGAAAATTATTAATCACGATTCAAATTCAGTTCCCATTGTGGAGTTACTTCCAAATTTGTGCATAGCCAAGACAGTTTGCGATGATTGTTTCGCAGATAATCCAGACTGCTGCTCCAATTGCGGAGATGCTGAACAACAGCACTTACGATTACACATTTTCAAACAGGAAAATGCACAGGATGCTTTTTGCGATTGGTTGTTTCGAGTATATGAATCCAAACCAGTGACAGTTTTAAGTCACAATGGATCAAATTTCGATTCCCATTTCCTATTGGGTTATTTAATTCGGAAAAATCAAAAGTCTAAATGCGTTTTCAATGGAAACCGTCTTTTGTTTTTAGGCTGGAAAAAAATACGAATCGTAGACACCCTGTGCCGTGTGGCGTGGTCGTGCGGTCTCGGCGGCGGCCAGCCGTGGCGACCATTGCGCCAGTACCTGGGTTCGAATCCCGGCAGTGGCATGGCTGTTTCTTTCTCCTTCTGTGTTTCGTCCAACGCTGTTCAAGGGGTCACAGAGGTGACCTATGTCAGCGGATTCTTCTCATAAAAATATAATAATAGACACCCTGTGTTTCATGCCACTGGCTTTAAGTCAATTAAACAAAGCATTTGGTTCGGACGAAACAAAACTTCGTAAAGGTTTTTTCCCCCCATCTCTTAAACAAAAGTCAAAATTTCAATTATCCCGGTTCTATGCCCGACCAACAGTATTACTATCCTGATGATATGAAGACAGATATGCAAAATGCATTTATGTAATGGTATCAAAGCCAGATTGAATTGAATACCGAATTTGATTTTGAAAAAGAGTTAGTTGAATAATATAAAAGTGATGTGGAACTATTGGTAGAAGCTTCCTTCAAATTTCGGAAATGTTTCCTCGATGTAGCAGGTTTGTGCCCATTTCAAAATGCTCTAACATTGGCTTCCGCCTGTGTGAAAGTATTTCATCAGAAATTCTTGAAACCAAATTCAATTGCATTAATTTCACACGGGGTATCTCGTCGCGAAACCATATAGTGTTGATGCATTGAAATGGCTATCCTGGGAATCTTGCGGAGTATCGGGGTTCACCCGTTTCCCCTGCACTTCTCCCACCATACTTTCTCAGTCTTTCTCTCCATCTGTCCACATTTCCGTGGGTTAGTACAATACACCTCTGGTCGCAGTGCTTGGCTTCTCTGCCACCCATATTCACTACATAAGCTACATACTTATAAAGAACTGTTAAGAAGAAAGAGAAAATGAATAATGTTGATAATCTCTTACATTCGATTTATTTTAATCCAAAAGATCCCGGTTTTTTAGGTGTAATCCAAAGACTTTATAAAAGAGCTAAACATTTGAATCCACAAATTCAAAAACAACAGTTCTTGACAGGGTTCTAAAGAATGATACTTATTCTTTATACATACCAGTTTACATCATTTTCCGGGAAATCGAATGATTGTTGCTGGAATTAATTTGCAATGGCAAAGTGATTTAGTAGATATGTCTAAATTTGCAAAAGATAATGATGGAATACAAGTTGTTATCCCGGCCTTGTAGACCCGCATTTCCCGGCGATTCAGACCAAGCATATCATTAGCATATTTGCATACCTCATTTGTATAATCAAAAAAATTTACATATCTTTTGCATAACGGTGAGGTGAATAAAGGTTTTTTTCGTAACCAAAGGGTTAAATGACGATTGTTATTAATTTTTTATAATTATTAATAATTAATTTACATATTAACCGTGATCAAAGGGTTATTTTGTACCCAAAGGGTTAATAGATCGAGTAATATATCAAAGTTCGAGATTTTTTCTAGAGAATTGAATGATGACATTTTTAATTAATTAATATAATTAGTAACCGTGATCAAAGGGAGTAGTTATCCCGGCGATTTGGAAACGCAAAATCCGGCGATTCAGCCAAATTTGCATAATCCAAAAAATTTGCATATCCCGGCGATTCAGCCAAGCATTTGCATATATTTCTGCATAAAGGTCAGGTGACTGAGGGTTTTCCGGTCATGTGACCAAACATTAGACATATCTATCATTGACATATCTCATTTGCATAATTAAATTTTTTTTTACTTATAACTTTTACGTAAAGGTCAGGTGACTGAAGGTTTTTTTCCTTAGCCAAAGGGTTAAAGGCTGATTGTTATTAATATAATTATTAATTTTTAATTTGCATAGTATTAATGCCCAAAGGGTTAAATAAGCGAGTAATATCTCAAATTTCTTAATTTTTTGTAGAGAATTGAATGGTATCATTTTTAATTCTTCCTAAGGTTACAGTTAAGAAATAAAGGATTAAATGTCTTTATTGTTGATATTTTTTAATTAAGGATAATGTTTTTAAATAAGGAAGTTACGTTTTGGAGTAAATATTTCATGTTGGAACTTGTCTGATGACGTTTTCCATCTTGTATGGACGTGATAAAAAATAAAGTATTAAGTGTCTTGACTTGTAGAATATTTTAATGTTAGTTTCAGAAATTCGTGTAAAGAATCACCACAACTTTTGTAGTAGAGATATAATCGTCAAATTTATCAAAATATTTTCCCCAAATATAAAAAAAAAATTTTTACAAACTGAATATGATTTTTTTTTTATTTTGAAATAAATTAACTGTTTATTTTTCCAAATACAAATAAAATTCACAATAAGTTAAATTTTTTATCAAAAAGGAAGACAAGTTCAATATTTTTTGTGTCCCTAACGTATATTGAGTTTGTAATAATTTGTAAATTTTGTCAAAACGAAAGACAAGATTTGTTGTGTTCCTCAAATTCATTCCAAAGTTCGAAATTTTATCTACTCATTCGTCAAATTTTACAAAATCTTATTCCTAAATGCAAAAATTTTTACAAACTGATCATATTTTTTTGATTTGAAAGAAGTACTCGCAGACATAAGAATTATATATATTTTTTTTTTATTACATTATTGATTTTTACATTTTTTTTTTCCTGAAACGTGTTAATTTCGGACTCCATACAAAACTTGGATTAGTTAGAACGGGTTGGAGGATTCTGGGGAATTTCTCTGATGGCTGTTTTTAATTTTTCTAATGGCTGCTATCAGATTGTCCTAGGTTAAACCCGATATATGGCAGCTTTGATTGTTGTTTAATAGCTGCAAACACACATCCGTTGATGAAACTTGCACAAGTTGCAGCAAATAATCATCCTTTAATAAGAATGCATATAGTTCGGGTAACTCTCCTTTTGCTAATTGTTCTTTGGCTTCTTGGAGTGCTTTTGACACTTGTTGGTGATAGGTTGTTATTTCTTTTGCTATTTGATTTTCTAAATAAATTTCAAGATCAGCCTCTTCAAAATAACGTAATTGACGGTTTGTAATTATAGTGTTTTAGTATCAATGTCTCGGGGTTTTGGTGGTTGCGTCCTTTTTTAAAATAAAATTTTCCCCAAGCGCATACGCATCTGGTTTAATGGCAATCCCTAGTGAATAAAAACAAAAAACTCTTAATACTTGAAAAAAAAAATGAAATGTGAATTTTTAAGATTATTCATTTTGAGGATTTATCGAATCAAATGCACTTGATATATTTAGTCTATGTATCATAAATTATATAGTGTTAAATTCAAGGTTAGAAGAATGTTAAAAATTATTATTTAAAATCAATAACTGTCTTTAAATTTCTTACCGATAAGTATTAGGTTAATTCTTGTTTGTTGCAATTAGTTTTATGTTTTTTTCAAGTTGTATTGATTATCTTATCATAGTATTTTATTCAAATTTTTTTTTGTTGCAAAATCTCCATTGCTGTAACTCTAAAGATTTTAAAATTTCTAATTTATCCCTAATTTCTTTCATAGGAGGCTTAATCATTTACTATTTGTTCGATTGTAAAAGAGTTTCGGAAACAGACATATCATCACCAATAAAAAGATAAATAAAATAAATAAGTCGTTAGTAGCGGGATTGTTATTCATTTACTATTAGATTGTTTGTAAAAGAGTGTCGGAATCGGTCATATCATCAACAAAAAAAGATAAATAAAATAAATAATCGTTCTTTACTGTATTCAACGGTGTTTACAAAGTTCAATATACTTTAAATATTGAAAAAACATACGTACCATTGTTTCCAATACAAGCATTTCTGATAGATCAACTACGACTACTGCCATCACGGTAGTTCTGCTTGCTAAAATAAGTGAGAATGACTTCAATGTTCAATTCCTCGAGTACTGGAAACGAGTGAACATCTCTATGAGATAAAACTAGTGTTTATATAGGCAAAAGTTAATGCTTGAAGGGTGTTGTTAGGCGACTAACACCCATTGTTTAGAGTATATATTACTTAATTTTTTAACCCTTAGGACATTAATAATATGCAAATTAAATATTAATAATTATATAAATTAAAATCCATCATCCTTTAACCCTTTGGCTTTGAAAAAAAACCTCAGTCACCTGACCTTTATGTAAAAGATATCCATTGGGTACCAAAATAACCCTTTGAGCATGAATAATAATTATATTAATTCATTAAAAATGTCATCATTCAATTCCCTATAAAAAATCTCAAAGAATGATATATCAGGTGACTATTAACCCTTTAGGCACAAATTAACCCTTTGATTAATATGCAAATTAATTGTATTTGTGGGAAACTATTTTGTTAAATTCAGATTACATTTTGGTAAAAATTAATTTTACCGTCGTATATTACGCCGTGTTAAAATTTTTTGTAAGGTGGATTTAACAAAATATTTTCCCCAAATACACTTAAAAATTCTCCAAAGTTACAAATTTTACCTAAATTCATGGAAGAAATACAACGGTAATTTTTGTCTCCATACAAAACTAGGAATTGTTTGGAATGGGTTGGAGGATGTTGGTGAACGCAGTTCATCAAACATCAACAAATTTTCCTGACGAATGCTTTTAATTTTTCTCAAGGCTATTATCAAATTATCCCAAGTTATACTTGACATTTGACAACTGTGACTGCTGTTTGACAGTTGTAAACATACATCAGTAGAAGATTGTTGTACAAGCTGTATCAAACAATCATCCTTTAATAAAAATGCATGAAGCCCCGGGTTATTCACCCTTTTGTAACTGCTCTTTTGCCTCTTGGAGAGCATTCGTCACTAGCATGTGATATATGGATATTTCTTTTTCTAGGTGATTATTTAAATATGTTTCGAGGCCTGTCTCTTCGAAATATCGTAACTGGCGGTTGTAATTAAATTGTTTTAGAATCAAGTTATTTGAGTTATGATATGTTTCTTCTTTTATTAAAATAAAATTCTCTCCAAGAGCATAAGCATACGGCTGAATTTTAACGGAGGAATTTGTCGACAGTCCCTAGTGAAAGAAAAAAAAAAATCTTAATGATTGAAAAAAAGAAATGTGAATTTTTTTAAAATTATTCATTTTGAGGTTTTATCGAATCAAATGCACTGGATATATTTAGTCTATGTAATATAAATTATATAGCGTTAAATTCGAGGTCTGAAGAACGCTAAAAAAATATTATTTAAAAACAATAACTGTCTTTAAATATCTTACCGAAGTGTAGTAGCTTAATTCTAGTTTGTTGCAATTACTTTTACGTTTTTTTTTCAAGTTGTATTAATTATCTTACAGTAGTATATCGATTTTAACAATATATAATTTATGTTACATAGACTAAATATATCAATTGCATTTGATTCGATAAACCTCAAAAATGAATAATCTTAAAAATTTCACATTTCTTTTTTTTCAAACATTAAGATGTTTTTTTCTTTCACTAGGGACTACCAACAAAATCAGCCATTATAATTCATCCAAATGCCTATGCACTTGGTGAGAATCTGATTATAATAAAAGAAGAAACTCATCTTGACTCTTATAACCTGATACTAAAACAATTTTATTACAATCGCCACTTACATAGTTTCGAAGAGACTGGACTTGAAATATATCTAAATAAATACATTGAAAACGAAATTTCAATGTATTATATGATAGTGGCGAATGCTTTCCAAGAGGCTAAAGAGCAGATACAAAACGACGAATTTCCTGTACTTCACGCTTTTTATTGAATGATGATTGCTTGGTTCCACTCATACAACATTCTCCTACGGATGTTTGTATACAGTTTTCAAACAGTACTCAAACATGTCAAATGTCAAATACAACTTAACGTAATTTGATGCTAGTATTGAAAAAAAATTCAAACAAACATCTAGAAGGTTTGCTGTTGTATGAAGAACCATTGTCACCATCATCCCCGGACCCGTTCTAAGTATTCCCGAACCATACCTGCCGAACCAGATTTGTTGTGCTCTGATGTACACAGAAGAAAAAGAAAAAGAAACTGCTCCATCCTCCTTGAAAAAACGACTTAGACAGGATTTCGAATTTGACT
The DNA here is from genome assembly GCA_023159025.1 of Thereuonema tuberculata. Taxonomy (NCBI): domain Eukaryota; kingdom Metazoa; phylum Arthropoda; class Chilopoda; order Scutigeromorpha; family Scutigeridae; genus Thereuonema; species Thereuonema tuberculata. Next base: position 8,881,960 of record JAFIDM010000006.1, on the reverse strand, counting down.
CAGCAGATAGTTTAAACTAAGACCTAGAATCTGTTTTACAAAGCTTAAAACAAAATGTATCCCTTGATAAAATATATATTTATGCGTAACCTTCTTTTTTTATAATGAAATAAAAACACTCAAAAAAAGATAAACATGTTTCTGTGTGTACTTCTTTACTTATCTAAAAACATTATAAGACTAATAAATAAAATAAGTTACAAATAATAGTAAATTATTTTTCCCTTTATATAGAATAAGCATTGTAAAAAGAATAATATATTACTAGTTTATTTCTTAACACTATGCTTAGAAAGAATTCAAAATATACACATCATATTCTGCAAGTCAGGACAATTAACCCTTTATTTCTTAACAATAAAAATGATACCATTCAATTCTCCACGGAAAATCTCGAACTTTGATATATTACACGATTATTCAACACTTTGGGTACAAAATAATCCTTTAATCACAGTTAATTACTATATTAATTAATTAAAAATTTTATCATTCAATTTTCCACGGAAAATCTCATATATTACTCGACCTATTAACCCTAATCACAGTTAATTACTATATTAATTAATTAAAAATGTCATCATTCAATTTTCCACGGAAAATCTGATATATTACTCGACCTATTAACCCTTTCGATACAAAATAATCCTTTGGTTACGATTAATATGCAAATTAATTATTAATAAATATTATATTATAATATTTATTTTACATAATATCTTATATAATATAAGATATTATATTAATTAATATGTCCTTTAACCCTTTCCTTACTAAAAAAATCCATTCTTTCACCTGACGGTTATGCAAAAGATATACAATTTTTTGATTATGCAAATGAGATATGCCAATATGCTATGATATGCAAATGAGCGACTGAAGTGGCCGGAAATGCGCTGCTATAAGGCCCGGATAATTACTGAGAACTTTACATATAAAATAGTTATAAAGCATCAGGGTATGTCCACAAAAATAGGGACAAATAAAAAAAAAATAAAAAAAAAATATTTTTTAATGATGTAAATTTTGCTAGATGACATTTTTTTATAGTCCAGTTACCAGTTTTTGTGCCTTTGACTGAGTTGTGTATTTACTCTTTTACTAGATTTTAACCTAAAAGTAACATGAGTTACCGACTTCGTGTAACATGAGTTACCCACTTTTAAATAAATAAAATATCTTAAATGTCATCTTGGAACAATTTTCTTTTTTTTTTTATGTTAACTTGGACTGTTGGTCAAAATGTTAGCCCATTACAGTTTTTAGAAGATATGCTTTGAAGGAGAAATCCCATATGTTCTTACTAAGCAGAAATAGAATGTCTCTTTGGCTGTAACATGAGTTACCAACACAAATTATTTTTTTGCTTTAAAATACCACATGTTTACAACAAACCAGTAGGTGTTAAAAAAGGTTCATTGAATCTGTAGTAATATCAAAAATTAATTTGGACTAGTGTGCACATTTTTAGTGGACACTGTAGCTTTGAATCTGATTTAAAATGTCAAACTGTAACGTGAGTTACCGTGGACATACCCATCAGAGAAAAGTCGTCAAGTTAGCAAGATGGGAAGAACATTCAAATTACCTACAGGAATGTGTCTTAGAAGATGAAACACCAAAACCATTACGAATACGAAACACAGTACTAATTGAAACAAGGAATACGAAGATAATAAAGAAAGAAGCAGAGAAAAACCTTTTGGAAGACCAAATAGAAGGAATTAAAAAATATATTAAAAAACTTTTACGGGAATAAGAAATACTGAACAGCAAAATCAAAAGAAGAATGAATTACCGTGATTATGAAAAGGTAATGTTTTGGAATCACCAAAAATATATAGGGATTAAAACAAAAGCTAGGGGGGTAAAATGGAAGAAAATTAAAAATAGAAGGATAGATGAAAGAGACACTAATTATATAGTAAACCTGAGTAATAGAAGATTTAGTACTAAAGAGATTCATTTGCTTAATAAAGGTTTCGAATTTGTATTGGAGAAAGATGAGACAGTTGTATTTTGTTTATTATTGTGGAGTTTACTTATGTTTCGAAAAAAAAAGTAGAACTTATATAATCTTTTTTCTTAAAATTTTTAAGATCTTCATTTGTGTACCGAAAAATAAAAAGTAATCTTGTATTCTCTGACGATAAAATTTGATCAAATCTTTACTTTTGCTAAGAAGTAAAATGTTTTAGTAAAGGTACTGTATAGTTTTCGAAAAATAGGTAATTTGTAGTTTATGTAAAATAAAAAAAAATCAGAGAAACTCATAATTGTAATAAAAAAGGAGTTGCGTTTCATTTTTAAGTATTTTTTAAAATCTTGGGAATTTGGTAGATTTCCGTTTATTTCTCTATTTTTATTTTTTTTTTGTTGAGTAAGAACACGATACTTATTTTCGAAATAGCGATGATACTTTTCTCATCAATTCACAAATGTTCTCAAGAACTATGTAACTCTCTCTTTCTGTGTGGGTGGGCGTAACATTCATTGACTGAACAAAAGGATTGTCTTTGTTCTCCTAAATTCGACGGTAGTTACCTTCCTTCTCTATTCACAAAGGGTCACAATCATTGAGAATTACGAAATAATCTTCTAACTGAAAAACTATATCATCGTTATTCTTCTCGTTTTCTTAAAAATTTTTCATTTGGTTTTCTTATACAACAAGGGTAGTTCTATCACGTAAGTCAATTTCAAATAAAATTCCAAAGGATTATAATTTTTTATAGGGTTTTCTTATACAATAAGTGTAGTTCTATCACATAAGTCAATTTTAGCTAAAATTCCACAAGGGTTAATTTTTTTTTTCATTCACATATCTTGATTTCCAATAATATTTTTTCAATATACTGGTTCATTTCATTCTTTGATATTTAATTTTATGCATCCCCTCTTTCCTTTTCTGTGTACCGCTGACTTTTATTCGTGTAGCTTTTATCATCTTGTATTTCGTTTCCTTAAAATTTTGTTAGTTTGATACTCATGCTTGGAGAAAAAAAAAAAAAGAATACACGGTATTTTTTGTTTGTTTTCTTGGAAAAATCAATTACTAAGGTATGTCTATTCTTTGTGCATAGGATCTTTTTCCTTTAAATTTTTACCAATAATGTTCTCAAACTTTCTTTTTCAAATAATACGTTTTTTCCTAACGTTATGTTTTTTATCATTAGTGACCATTTAGTCCTCATGGAAATCACTCTGATACAAAAACAATAAGGGTGATAGTAAGAAGCAGGTGTTTTGTAAAAACTCTATACATTCTTCAATTATTTATGCGTTTTCTTAAAATTATATGCTCTTTAGTCTTTTAGACTTCTCTTAAATCATGTTATAGAGAATTAGATAATAATCTTCGAACCAAATAAAACTCTATACACTCTTCATTAACCTAATCGTTTTCTTAAAATTTTTCAAATTTTTGTTTTTATCACTTTACATGCAAAGGTTATGTTAATGATATACAATCCAGTTAACTTAAGTCGATTTCAACTAAAAGTTCCAATATGTTGGTCCATTTCACCCTTAAAGGATTGATTTTTATGCATTCTCTTTTTCAGAGCACCGTCGACTTCTAGTCACTTCGCATTCCTTTAGATTCCTCTTAAATCACGTCATTATGAATTAGGAAATAATCTTCGAACCAAAAAAACTATACACTCATCATTAACCTAATCGTTTTTTAAAAATTTATTCAAATTTTTGTTTTTATCGCGTTATATGAAAATGATATGCAACTCAGTTAACATAAGTCGATGTCAACTAAAATTTTCAATAGGTCGGTCCATTTCTTCCTCAAATGCATGATTTTTACGCTTTTCCCTCCTTTTCAGGGCATCGTCGACTTCTATTAACGACCCGTGCGTCATCAACAGAAGATGAGGTATAGTAATATTTCCATAATAAAATGTTGTGATCATCTTTCATAATTTCCCTTAAATCATCGTTTTTCTTTATTTGTGTTGGTGTGAAAGTCTAAAGATAATGTATGATTGAGTTACTTCATTTGAATAATCAAAGTTACTATGGTTTTTCTGAAATTCTTCAGAAATATATCATTAAACTAATACATCTGAATAAACAATGTTACTGATACGAAGTATAACAATTTTTGTAATTCTTCGTAGAAACAATTTTTTGCAATAAAGAGGAGTTAGATTTCTTTTTTAGATATTTCTTATTAAAACCACTGGATTTTTAGCAATTTTCATACATTGATTCAATTATTTGAACAAAAAAAGAAGTTAAGTTTCATCTTTATTTATTTCTTATTAAAACCATAGGTTTTATCAGAATTTCAAGGTGTAATGTAATATTATCTTAGTAAAATAAATCGATCAACTTTCTGGATTTTCATTAAAGCATTGTTTTCGTATCGGAGTGATTGACTAATACTGGCCGAACACGAGGCGATATTTTGGGACAATCAGGCCCAATTTGATTGCTGGCAACCGTTTGCCCCAATTTGATTGCCCCAACCTGAACAATATTGCCCCAATTTTATTGTCGGTACCAAAGGAACAATATTGGCCCAATATTAGTTGGCTCAAAATATTGGTGGTACGAAAGCGAATCAAATGAACGGATGACATCACGTGACAATGCTGACGTCGAAGGAGGCGGGACTTTGAACATCGGAAAATCACTCGCTCCCGCCGACTATGTTTTGTGAGAGAGAAGGCTTAAAATCTGCAACATGGGCGGCCCAAAAAAGATAATTCAACAACAATATTTTGTCAATTGATAATGAAAGAATCTTAATGGATTTCTACCGCGGTAAGGCGTTTAATACTCGATCGATTCTGTCCGTTCGTAACACGTTTAGGCTTAACCGCAGGTACCCTTACACTGGATAGCTCCCATTTTATTCGCAAATAAATTGTATAAATAAAACCGATGTCGTACAATTGCTGGGAATATTGTTCCCAGTGCATTTATGCTCTGCTCGTGTGGTGTGTTTATAAAGCGTTCGCACTTAGTGTGTAATTACTAGGGCTCCCTAGTGACACACGAAGCGCCGTAACCACCGATATTCAAAGCAATATTGGTTCAAGACAAACTCTGTGTTCGCGCTTGATTAAGTTGTCCGCAATCAAATTGGGCCAACTTGTCCCATTCATATTGCCATAAAATCGCTCCGTGTTCGCCTAGCATTAAGAAATGTATCAAGGAGATAACACATTTGAATATTCCAAGTTTCTTGGATTTTTTTTGTAAAATTCTACAGAAATATATCATTAAAGTAATTCATTAGAATAAGCCAAAATTACAAAGTCAAGTTTTGTAAAGATCTAAAAATATCTTGTATATATGTAACTTTTTATATATAAAATGAAATAAAAAATACTTAAAAGAGACAAATTTGTATCGGATTGTACTTCTTTCCTTACCTAAAAACATTATCAATAAGAAACAAACAGCAACTAATAATAAATTATTTTTCTCTTCCAGAAGAAACAATAATATTTATTATTGTTACTAGTTTATTTCATAACATTAGGTTTAGGGAGAATTAAACATATCAACATTAAAATATTCTACAAGTCAAGACACTTAAAACTGTATTCTTTTTACCACGTCCATACAAGATGGAAACGTCATCAGACAAGTTCCAACATGAAATATTTACTCCAAAACGTCACTTCCTTATTTAAAAACATTATCCTTAATTAAAAAATATCCTCATTAAAGACACTTAATCCTTTATTTCGTAACAGTAACCTTAGGAAGAATTAAAAAAGATACCCTTCAATTCTCGACAAAAAAATCAAGAATTTTGAGATATTACACGATTATTTAACCCTTTGGGTATTAATAAAATGCAAATTAAATATAAATAATTATATTAATTAATATCAATCATCCTTTAACCCTTTGATTACGGAAAAAACCCGTCAGTCACCTGACCTTTCTGTAAAAGATATATATAAAAAAATTGTTATTCATGCAAATGAGATATGTTAATGATATTCTAATGTTTAATCACATGACCAGAAAAACCCTCAGTCACCTGACCTTTATGCAAAAATAAATGCAAATGTTTCCCTGAATCGCCGGGATATGCAATTTTTTTAGAATATGCAAATGATATGCAAATTTCCCCCAATCGCCAGATTTTGCGCCCCCATATCGCCGGGATAACTACTCTTGCAGATTAGGACATTGCTGAGATTGTATGAAGTATGAGATGTATATGAAGTTCATATACAGGGTGTTTCAAAAATACAAGGCATAATTTCAGGTATGTATTTCCCACATGTAGACAATCAAAATAGTTCATTACAACATATGTCCGGAAATGCTTCATTTCCGAGTTATGGCCTTCACAACATTGAAAATCACCGGAACGTTTTTCGTATTTACAGATGAAGCACAGTTCACACGAGATGGCATAACAAATTTC
>JAFIDM010000006.1:8814546-8855554 GCA_023159025.1 Thereuonema tuberculata | reverse complement strand
TATATATATATATATATATATATATATACATATAAAAATAACAGTTTAAGAAATAAAAATTTTAAACTTTACAAATCATTTCCTTGGAATGAAAGACACAATTCGACAGAGTAAATAAGGAACGACGTCGAATTACTGTAGCGTCATACTGAAACGTAAAGCAATATGGCGCTCCATATCTTAAATAGAGGAGTTTAACTTATGAGTCATAAAATAATCAACTTATATAATTTGCTATTTTCGTCTGTCTGTCTGTAACTCGATATAATTAAGCTATTAAGATAGATCCAAGGTTCTCAATGGTACCATTGAATCAAGGATACTCAAATTGGATGAAATATTAGTTCATTTTGTCATTCCATGTTGTTTCCATGAAGTTTTAACTGAAATTCTAACAAAACATACGTTCAAAACCAAATAATTTTGTTACCACTACACCGATTTTAATGAAATTTGGCATACTTACTCAGTTTTTAACGGTAATTTTGAAACTCAAAACCATTTTTGCCGTAGAAGCTTCGTTCACAAGTTAGCGCAGTATTTAGATTATACAAGGTGAGTTTTAAATGCCTTTCGGCGTTATGAGTCAAAAATAAGAATTATTCTTTAGATAAATTAAACTTTAGATATGGTTGGTATTTCGTTTTCTTTTTGGGTGGAAAATGATCCTTTAGATTAAACTCTCAGAACCTACTCTATATTACAGGTGTACAGGTAAGAAGTACACCTAAATAAGTCTAATAAACATTAAAAAAAAAAAAAAAAAAAAAAAAAAATTAAAATCAAATCATCAATCGAATCCAATATATATATATATAAATTGGCTAAGTTCATCTGTCTGTCTGTAACTCGATATAGTTAACCTATTAAGATAGATCCAACGGTTCTCAATGGTACCATTGAATCAAGGGTACTCAAATTGGATGAAAATATTAGTTTATTGTGTCATTCCATGTTGTTTCCATGAAATTTTATTCTTGGGAACTGACCTAGACAACTGAAATTCTAACAAAACATACGTTAAAAACCAAATAATTTTGTTATCACTGCATCCATTTTGATGAAATTTGGCATACTTACTCAGTTGTTTACGCTGATTTCGAAACTCAAAATCATTTTTGCCGTAGAAGCTTCGTTCACAAGTTAGCACAGTATTTAGATTACATTTACTTTATATTTGATAGTTGATAATAAAATGATTTTTCAGATTTTTTTATGCCTGTCGTCCGACAGGCTTTGCTGCTAGTACATTAATATTATGAAATTGCTGAACTTGTTTTACAGCCACAGAATGATCCTTGGCTTGGGATCTGCTATCGGTATTTCTTCTTTTAAAATATAGAAGTCTTACTGCTTCAGTTTGTTTTTGTTGTCTTGATAGCAATAAGTCTTTACAAAAGCAAATGCGTTGTCGATGCTGTCCAGACGTATTTGTAATATTTTAAAATAATTAAATTATATACTTCTTTGATAATATATTGCTGTCGTATTCTTCAATAGACTGTAATCAACTCTACATCCGATATGACAATTTTGGAAGGCTTACAATCGTTTCATCCAAATCAAATCTTTTAGTTCACCCTCTATATATCTACTCGGGTTAAAACAATGCACATGGCTTTGTTTACCCCACAACCAAGCAGTAGCCTGGTGGGATATTTTGTAACTACGAAGCCCGTCCATCAAGTGGTCCATTAGTGGACGCAGTCCTGAAAACTTGGGAGGCTACCATGGATCTGTGTATATTCCTTAACTTTTTTTTTTTCTTCATATAGAAAACAGGAAAAAAAAAAATCTAAATAGCAGGAGTACAATACGCCAATATTTGCAATGTTTTCTTTAACCAGGTCCCTTTCTAGATATTTATAAAAATGTTATAAAATTGAATCCTTGTTTTACCACAAACCAAGAAAATACCAACTTGATTGAAAAGGTGGTACCTGATATTCACAATTCTTTATTAATAGAAGCCTCTTCAATCATTTCTAGAATTTCATATAAATTTCTAGAATTTCATATAAATTTAAGAAAATTATTACTTTCAATTTAGATATAAGCTAAAGCTTTCCTAAATATAATTTCAAGCTGTCTCAATAATTCCTAGATAAAATTACATTCAGTAATATCTTGTAAAATTTTATTAACCAAACAAATCTTGAAAACAACAATGTTCATTAGATGAATATTTCACTTCCTTTACAGTGACAGTTCCTTCTACATTTAAAATAATGAGGTTGTTTTCCTCTAAAGATTTTTTAATTTCATCTATTTGCTAGATAATTAAAGTATAAATTAAGTATGAATTAAGAAAAAAAATCATAAAATAAAATTTTAAAAAAATAGGAAAAATATTAATGTAAGGAAAAATAAAATAAAAAAATAAAAAAAATTTAGGAAAACAACAAGGAAAAAAAAAAAAAAATCCACGCGGACATTCAGAAAAAAAAAATTAAGAAAAAAAAAAACCCAGCAGATATTCGAACTGACGTATTAACACTGTCTGGTCTTGACTCAAGCTAATGCAGGCGACTGCAAACCTTTTATTTCTTTTTCCAATCCACCTAAAATTCTGAAAATTTAAATATGAACTTGTGCAGCATCTGGGATTTACATTTTCTTGTTTTTAATTTTCAAGATATTGTAATTAAATTAAAATTCCAAAAACAGTCAATTTTTTGGGTGTTTTCGAGGCATTGCTCGGTATTTTTAACTTTAAAAAACTTCATGAAAACTGAAATGATAAAAACTTCTAAAATAATTTGTATTTTAAATATTTACTATTACTACAGTAGTTTTTTAAATTAAATATTGCACTAATAATAAATGTTTTAAATACAAATCATTACTTTTACAATTTTCGTATCTTTCCAGGTTATCGTCAAATTTTTTTGAGTTGAAAATTCCGATAAATGCCTCGAAAACAATCAAAACATTAATTGGTTTTGAATTTTAATTTAATTAATTATAGAAGATTTTAAAAATTTAAAAACAATAAAATAGAATTCCCAGATGCTTCACAAGTTCAAATTTAAATTTTCAGAATTTTAGATGCATTCTTGTTTTAATTCATATCTACGACTAACACTTTCAATTTCTTTGTCTTTCTAATTTCCTAATTGTCTTGAAGTAATTATGCATTAAGAAAATCGAATATATTTTCTTATTTTTTGTTATACAATTGCAGTTGAATTTCAGAATATTTTTATCTACACATTTCTAACATATGTTTAATGAAAATCATGAATTATATTAATTTCTTAGAATTCTAAGAGAAAAATTGATAGATACACCAAAAGCAATATTATCAATATATAAGATGCAATTTAAAAATTTTATATTGTGATTAGATATTTTATTATTAACGTTAATATTAAATTTTATATCATCTTGTATGCGTGGATATGCGGTTTTGTTTTGTTACTGCTGAAGAATTATAACATAAGAAATTTAATGAAATTGATCATAAAAATATTACAAATGAAGAAGAATGTATCTCAAAATATTCTGAAAATTCATTGTAACAGTAGGATGTAAAGTCAGAAAATAAATTAAATTATTTAATACAGAATTTGCTTCTAAAATATTCACAAGTTATTCCAAAAAGAAATTGTGAAATAATGTGAATTAAGAGAAATATAATTAAAAAAAAAAAAAGATATATGTATGCAGAAGATTTACATGGAATAATAAAAAATAAATACAGTAACGCAGTTCCGTATTCTTCTATCAATTCCTTTCTTTTCATATTACTATTTTAAACTAAAACTCCATATCTTAGTATTTAAAATTGTTTTATTCAAATACTACCACGAATTTTCGGGATGAAATTGTATCGTCATCCCTTCTTCAAGCGAAAATTTAAAATATTCTTTGGAATAAATACAACAAAATAGTACTGAACATGAAACTAATTAAAAACACGTTGAAGCAATAAATACAATTGTTGTTATAATGAAAGATCATACATGTTCGCATTCATTACTTAAAACAATTTTGAAAATTAATATTTAACAACTAAATAAGATTTCCAATAAAAACAAAATTATTAACATTTTAGATCCCTGTTTCCCAACTTGGGGCGCACGCCCCACAGGGGGGGGGGGGGCAATATGATTTTTAAGGGCCCCCCCCCCCTTAATTACTATTTTTTTCACGTCTGTTTCTATTAAATCCCTTACCAACACAACAGTAGAAGGGTCTGTTTTGGTACCCTCGTATCTATTAAAATTATTTCCATTTTATTACACAGCTTTCTAATATTTTTCGAATCCTTAAATCTGTTTCTTTGGTTAAAAATATTATTAATGATTCTTAATTTGTTTCTAAATACATAATTGTTTGTTGGAGGGCCAGTATTAAAAATGTTTGTAAAATTCCTTTTAGTATTTGAAAAATAAATACTTCTGCAACGCCTCTTACTATATTAAAACATATATTTAATACGAATTTTCGGAAGATAATTCCTTTCTTCCTTCTTCACGTTTTTTGATGATAACAATAAATGTTCAGGTGATGTCATTCAATTACACATCTTACACATAATTGTTAACAAACATTTCTCGCCCTTAAATGCTACAAACATTTATTATTTCAATTAACGTTAATCAGAATTGTTTGAACTCTTCAATTATTACTCCTTTTTTGATTTTGTTCACACAATTCCTTACCATTTCATTAGCTAAGTATACAAAAACATTCTCTACCTTTAAGCCTTTACTTCTGTTAAAATTTATATTTCTTGTGTTTCTCATAATCAGACTTTCCAATAACTTCCTTGTTTTACCATCTTTTTCTAACATCAAAATTTTGACTTCATCCTTAATTCAATGCCCTTTTTTTATAACAATGATCTGCTACGTCTGATTTATCTCTCAATTTATTTTTAATGCAATCGTTCTAGTATTGTATAAACTTTTATAAATATTTGAATTATATATAATTTAAAAACAATATTATGTTAAAGATAAACTTTCATTTAGGATATAAGATTTTGTATTTTTTTAGTATTTGTATAGGCCTAAGGGTTTTTGTAAATGCTTTTATTTGTAGCTTAACATTTAAAATGAACTAAGAACTACGTAGTTCAATAAAAAGAACTATCTCAAAAGGAACAGTTCCGTAAAAAGAACAACTTTGCCATCTCTAATTTATTTATTTTAATTGTATTTAGACAGTTTCATTTCTATCAAATTATCAATACACGTTAAATTTATGCTTCACAAAATTACTATATAATTTTTATTAAAGATATTTTTTAATAAAAATAAAATTCAACACAAACAGGTAAATAAGAATAAATTTAAAATGAATGAAACGCGGATTTAAATTAAATAATAATAAAAAGTAATCGAATAAAAAAAAAATAATTTAAAAATTGTAGGTCAATTGGTTACAATTGTGATATTCACCTGAGGACGGCTTCGTCAGATTCTTGGACGCCTTTGTCAGATCTTTCCATTGTAAGTGAAGAGTTGGAAAGCTGCCGGGTTTTATTTCTTAACTACCTCGCCTGTAGTGCAGGTGTTTGGAGTCCCAAATAAAGGTGCTGTGTGCAGGGCAGGCCCTCTGACTGCAGAATGAGAATTTCTTACCTATTTGGAAAGGGCTACTTATATTGTAGGGGTGACGGGTTTAACTAGCATCAAGGGGTGCTGGTTTAGCTGTGCCTTTTTTAGCCAACAATACAAATTATTCTCATCTTCGAGGTCAGAGGGTGGGGGCGTGACCCCTTTTTTTCCTGGAAGCAATTAGAGACTAAAACCCTTTTTTCTGGAATTTGAGTTAACTTTTAAATTCTTTTAAAATAACGTAGGAAATAATTTGAAAATTATATAGCATGTAAGAGAATTTTATATAAGCATCCAATTAAAGGAAAATTGTGAAGGTTCAACATAGGTAACTTGTTAATATTGAATATTCTTAAATTTATTTAGAATATTCTTTAATTTATTTCTTTGTTCAATGTTCTAAGTTAAACAGAAGTGATAATGAAGAATGAAATGGGCATAATTTACATGATTGAGTGTGAAAATTGTAGTAAATTCTATTTAGAAGAGATTAAAAAAACGATACGAGAACGTATAATTGAACACAGTAATTGTGTAAAACAAAATAAAACTTATATATCAAAGGTAGCTAAGCACTGCTTAAATTGTGGATATCAAATTGAATATGATTCTATATTATGTAATTATTGTGATCGAACTCATAATGCAGAAAGTCAAAAATATCTGGGAATTTATTTAGATAATAATTTCAATTGGGATATCCATTATAATTTCATAATTAATAAGCTTAATTCTTTAACTAATATCTTTTATCATATAAAAGAAATGTTTCCTTTTAAACAAAAATTAATTATATATAAATCCCTTGTGGATTCGATTCTTAATATTATGGATTGGAGTGTTGGATTCCTATTAATAAAAAACAATTAAATAATATTAATAAGATTGTTTTAAAAATCTTTAATTATATATATGTTCATTTTAAGAATAAATCTAATTTAAAAAACAACATATTAGGGAAAAATATAAAATTTTATTGAATAAAGAAAAATTTATTTATAATATAATAATAATGAAGTTTTACTCTGTTAAAAAAGAAAGAAATAATTATGTATCTAGTCTTAATACAAGACAAAATTGGCTCAGAATTTTTGATAGAATTAAGCTTAATAATAATTTTGGTAAGAGATTACATATAATAATGTTATGTATCATCTTTTTAATCAATTGAATTGGGATAGATATAATTCTGAGAAAATTAAAATTATAAAAGCTAATTTAATATCAGATGTAATTTATGGTAAATTTCAATTAAATTTTTAAACTCAAATAGTAACATCTATAATATTTGTAATTTATCTGTAAAAATATTTTGAATTTACTATTGTATTGAAAAGTAATTCTGTGTTATAAAATAGTATTAAACATAATCAGCACCTATAACACAAGTACGTACTGTAATACCTAATAGGACTGATTTTATATATTATATGTTATAAATGGAAATAAATTTAATATTATTAAAAAAAAAATGAGTAGCAAAGTAAACACTTCATTAGAAAGATAATGGAAAGTATAATAATTAGAAATACAAGAGTTAAAAGCAATATCAATGATCAGAAGACGTTGCGAAGCATTGTGATTGGTTTACTAATCGCTTTCCCTATTTTTTTTATTTATTACAAACAAATCTCGTTGGTGAAAATTAAGTTTATTGTAAATATTAAACATTCCTTTATTCTTTGACGACTTAATGAAATATTGGCAACTAAAATCAAAAAGATTTTTCTTGTTTTCCTCAATCCACAAATTCCTTTAATTACGTTTTCTATTTTTGTTTTCAAGTCATTCGCTTTCTTTTTCCAATGAGAAATTATTGACTTAATTTTCTTTGTCTTTTATTTTTACAGATATTTTCTCATTTGTTTGCGATGAATTCCTCGAATAGCAGTCAAAGGAATTTCAGTTTCCATGGCAACGGATTTCCCTTTCTCTGGCAGGATTGCTTATCCGGGTCAAGTAGGGGTCAAGGACGGTTTCTGTCCCCTCAAGAGGGGGAGAGTCAGCTGTTATGCCCGGGTCACACGAGCCTATTTTTCATCATTGTTTTCAATCGTTGGCCCTATCTTTCAGGTCTACGATCGTGTGATTTGCCTCTGTTGACCATTTTCAACCCTGATTCCATCATTGAAAAAATTTCAGAACGTTTCTAAATACAACCCTGTTTTCAGGGATGCTCATTAGTGAGCTCCAATCAGAACCGACCAGCTACGATCCCGAAGGAGCTGACCAGCGCCATTTTGGCTACCGTATCGAGAGAATCCGAAGGCTATTAGGAATTAAATATCACAGTGAGGAGATTATTTTTCGAAAATAAACAATATTTTTACTGAAATAAATTAATTCTATGCGTCAAAATGTGCAGATGTCAACTTTTTAAAGAGAGATTTCATTTCTTCTTGAGCTGTGTGAAAGGCCGCAGGGGCTTGTGGGATACCCGCTGTTTTCAGCCGAAATTCAGTTCGCTTTCGCAAATAGTAGAGATGCTTGAATACAATTTACAATTAGTTTCGAACAGATTGACAGCTTACTAAAAGTCATTTCAAATTCTACCTAAATTGCGTTGCCGAAACACGATTTTAGCCTCTAAAAAAAGATTAATCGCCGTCTTTTCGTAGCTTTCGATAAACCGCCAAAATCTTTTAAGCTCAACTCTGATTGGCTAGCACTCTGCCAATCAAATGCACTGTTTCACCAAATTTCGTCGAGACGGAGGAGGAAGCAAGGAAGGGGGAACCCAGCACTGATTTCACTGTAGCAAAACAATGTTGAAAAAAATATGCTCGTGTGACCCGGGCATATCAATATTGGTTTAACTTCAGCTGCTGCATGTTATTTGACGAATTGCAATGTGAGACATCTAAAGTTCTAAACACTTAAAATTTATTTGGGAATCCAAGTTGGGTAGTAGTCAATATTAGTCCGTCCATTAAATAAACATCAAATAATTTACTAGTGTGATATTGACAAAGGTCCAGTGGTTGGACCGAAACATCTTTTAATCCTTTTAACATAGCCTACTATAAGTTAAGATATCACGGTTCTAATAATAAAAAAGGCATTCACAACTCCACTAAAGGAGTATACGCCATCCCATGTCATAATTGCGATAAAAAACATTGGTTTTACAACTCAGGCGCTTTCAAAAAGATTGAATCGACACCAAGTTAATTAAAGAAATAAGGAGAATTTAAATCCATTTTATATTTGCACAATAAGAATACTAGCCACACACCAATTTTAATCAAATTGAAATAATAGACCAGACTCCCACTACATTCTGTCTGTCCAGGCACATTGCCAACTCCCCTACCATTAATCATGATATATCAAATAACATTATAAAAAAATATTTAAACTCATTTTACTATTCCCAATTTCACAGTTGAAAATAGCCTCAAGCTGGGCTGAAACGTTCTTTTTAACCTTTTTAATATATGACGAAATATTACATTAGCAATTTGATTCAATTTTATTACTTTTGGGATTCTCTCTCAGGATAATTTAATACTAATGGGATATTTTTATACAGTGATTCATATTTTATTGCGTTTTAATTTTGAAGTTATAGTAATTGTGCATGCAAAAATTCTTGGAAAAAAAAATACTATCGTTCCACTATTTCCAAGGAACTATATAGGTCCTTTTTTTGAGAGATTTCCTCACTCCGGGATGAGATATTATCTCGATATTTTGGCCCAGTGCCTCGGGCCTTCTTCGGGAGATGTATAAAGATCAATTACATCAAAGTGAGCGCAGAACTAACAACTTCCGTTGTTAGTTTCTCGGATAAGTTTCTCATTTTGTTTACTCCGAGCAACTGGTGACCACAGTTACTTGTCACAGTTGCACGGAAAAGTTTTGCAGAAACGTACAGATTTAATGTCATCTCATCAACATTATGTCCTTTTGTAATTTTGGTTAGAGAAGAAATTTAATAATATATCCATATTGTCATGTCCCTAAAAATCCAAAACTTCAACACGAAAAATAAATACAATGTTACGAATTTAAGAATTTTTAACTTCTTATAACCCTTTAACAAATAAGGGTCTAAAATAATGTTTCGAAATATTTGAAATTGTCAATTACAACAGAATTCCAAAAATGACAATTTCTGAAGTCTGTTTTAAGTAAATATCGACAAATTAATATCTAGTGATAAATAAGATGAAGAAAACCTAATCCCACAATAGACATGTTTCTGCTCCTTACTATTTCAGTATTGATTTACTTTTTCGCAAAAATGTAAATGTGATTAGGCTATAGTTTTGTTCTATAGTCTTCAGTTTTACAATGAATTTTGGACATTTTTTTTCCGAATTTTATCAGCAGTTAAATGAAATTTAAAAAAGCGGATAACAGATAAAATATTAAATGAAAAATTATTTAAAAAATCGTGTATATTTTTTTTTCTAAAAGTGATGTCATAAATTTGACAATTCAATTGTCTTATTTTAATCTAACTTTATAACGCCATTGTCCGCTCGAATCTCGAATCGAATGCTTCAATTGTAGGGTTTCCATATCAACAATACTATCAAATTAATTGAAAAAGTAAAATTAAAATTAACAAATCAATTGAAAAAGTGTAAAAAACCCTTTCTTAAATACAGTAAAACCCCGTTATTACGCTCGTCAAGGGACCATGACCTACAAGCGTAATATGCGGGATAGCGCTATAGACGGGAAATGATTTATGAGATGGGGAAAGATTTGGACACCATTTTATGGGAAACATACGTGATTCTGCAATAGTTATAGTGCAAATATGATCTTATTTCCTATTAAAAAGATCTTTGATTGTGGTTTGCCCTGTGTGTGTGCTACTGTTATGAATTATGACATTTTCAATACGGTTCAGGTAACTATTAACGTCAATTGATACACCACTAGGAGCAATATTAATATATTTTCGGAGCAGATTTAGTGCACACTTTACTTTTTTACGTTTGCAACAACCCTTCGCTGCATCGGTAATTGCATCCCTGTTTTTCATTATTGTTTGCAGACTGGACGAGGGAATTCCTAGAGATTCTGCGAAATCCCCCTGACTTAATGTAGAATTCTCGTCGTACTTACGGAGAATTTGCAATTTTTCACTTATAGAAAGGGATTTCCGTTTCGACATTTTGCACAACTGTATCACAGACCCGCACTTCAGAGTTCAAAGATTCCCTCCTACCAGGGAAAAACAAAATAATTTTTACAGTGTTACATTTCTTTTCGATACAAAATTTCCGATATAAAAAAGCACTACAAGCGGGATTTGAAGCGTTATAAGAGGGTAAAAGTATACAGAGATATATATAAAATTCTAGGGACCGAATAAAAAGAGCGTAAAGAACAGGATAGTGCTATAAGCGGGAGCGTAATAACGGGGTTTTACTGTACCTTTTTTTCAACACTTTTGGTTTTTATCCTGACCTTATTAGTAACGATACTTTATTATCTTATTTTAAAATTGAACCATTAACGTTGCGCAGGAGAAATGCCTTTCTTATTTTTTCTTTATAAGCTCCTTAATAATAAAATCCATAATTCTGTAATTAGCTCAAATTAATGTCAATGTAACTACCATACAGAATCGAAATAGATCCCTTTTCCACACACCCTTTGTGCGATCTAACAGACACAATAACTCGCCTGTTGTTAGAATGTGTGATGAATACGATCGTCACTGTCATAATCTGATATTTTTAATATGAATCTTACATCTTTCAAAGTAGCCATTGCTTGGAATCATCTGATTTCCCCTGCTGTTCCTTTTCTCTCTCTATTTCATTTGTCTTTCCTTCAACTTCTTTGTCTCTCTCTCTCTCTCTCTTTCCTTCTTTCCATCATTAGTCCTACAGTCCTCACGCTGAAAGACGAAACTTCCAGAATGCAAAGCAGATTACAGATTGTCCTTTCCTGGCCAACATTGAAATAGAAGGGGTCGCTTCTCTTCTATTTCAATGTTAGCGAACGACCAGGAAAGGACAATCTATAATCTGCTTTGCATTCTGGGAGTTTCATCTTTCAGCGTGAGGACTGTAATGTCCTTATTTTTCCCAATATCCCTTGATGGTGTTGTACTTATTCGTATTTATGTCTTTTTTTTTTGTATTCTTATGTATACTTATGTATTCTTGTGAATACTTGTGTATTCTTATTTTATTCTTATGGTAGTCTTATGAATACTTATGTATTCTTATTTACGTAATTTTTTTTTTTATTTTTTTGTTTTTCTTTTTGCGTATTTTGCACACTTATTAGTATATCTGTTATATTCATTATTTTTTTTTTTTTTTTAATATTTCCTATATGTATTTGTATATTGTAAATACAGTGTTTATTTCCATATATTTTAGTTTATCTTTTTCTTTTTAGAGATATTGAAACTGGATATATTCTCGTTGTATTTTTCCTACAAAAATAAAAATAAAAAAAATAAAATAAAATGAATAAAATTAGAATCTTTTCCCAAATTGAAGCATTTCTTATTTTAGGGGAGTTAACTTTCAGTTAGAGAAAAAAATGTGGACCAAGAGTATAAAAAAAAAAAGTCGATGGCATGGCTTTAACCTATATTTCTGCAGAAAACACTACGCTTTCGGATTGACACACTGACACTACATCCTCGCGCCATCTGACGGTCTCCCAATGCGATTTGCCAAACTCCTATTGTAAGCTGATGAAGTTTCCTAACCTGAATAGAATTAAGTCATTAATTATGATTTATGCAAGTGAAATTTTTGTTAATGTAACTGTTTATAATTTATTAAAAAGTGAATTACGTTTTACTGTAATTAATTACTTTGGACACACATATTTTTGAACAAAATTTAGTACAGAAGAATTAAGATTCAAATCAGCAAATAATCAGCATTTCATGCAATTACCTTCGAATTCCGGAGAAACGTAAGTGAAATGACAGCTAGGTTTATGAATTTCTCGATTGAAACGATTGAAGATAGGATTACGTAACAAAGAAAAATGAAAAGAATAAATGAAAAACAAATAATCATTGATGTAATAGCATAATAATAACAGAAACAATAAGGATGAAGCAGCCGTTAGTAAGATTAATGCTGATTGAGATTATGCAGATACCGATTATCATGATTTAAAGATGGTTGAAACAGGTAAACAAGAATGGAGTGACAGAATTCTTCGTAAGCAAAGTTGGTAAATTACCTTTCATAAAGGGAAATTTAAACAATGAAGGCGGCTGTGATTAAAAAGGGTTCTGGAAAAACACGGGTTACTTTTGATGAGATTTCGTAACATGATATAGAAAGAATGTTAGAGAATGTCATAGAAATGCACAATATCTCAGGATTGTTCCCCTCAGGCTTCCCAATTATGGTAGCAATAATTGGGGAATCTATTGATCGAGAAGGGATCCCCCAATAGTTCATTATTGGGATGGGATATCTACTGTAGCCTGGAAAACAGATCCCAACAGATAATTAATGAAGTAGAAGGGAGTGGGATAAAGAAGGAATATATAGAATGAGGGTTGACAGATAATGAACCAGTAGTGGTCTTATTTGATCAAGATCGAAGAACATTTCGTAATCACTTTTTTTCCTATTGAACATTGGAGGTATTTTTAGTTCCAAAATTTAGTAGTCAATTAGATTTATTTTTAAGATGTTAATGTCAATAATTCTAGATGATTCTAAAGATTTATTTAATATGTAGCTCAATGTTTATTCTTCTTCGTTTCTTTATTTCTAATGATGCTAATAATTCTAATAAACTTGAAAGATGATTTCCAAGATATTGCGAGTCTGTTTTTCGAAAACCAAAGCCTCAGAAACGATGACGAAGACTGTAGTTACAGAATAAGTTTGTTTAAAGAACAAATCAATTACTATAGCAAAATGGTAACTATGGAAGGGAAAAAAGAACCAAACAGATTTCGCATCTCGAGCTGTCACCAGGGAAAGTCTACGACAGACGTTTCGTCCTCTTTAGAAAGCCAGCCAAACTTCACCCATAACAGAGGGTCTGAACATATAAGAATCCCACTTTTGTTCCCGGAAGTGGGACTCTACAAAGCAAAACACAAATAAAAAAAATACAATAATATAAAAAATGTCAAATCCATGGCCTGTGTTCCGCTAGGCTCAAAAGGAATGTGTCTATAGCATAAACCAAAGCTTTTAAAATAACCAGTTTATTTAGTCTAAATCAATTAATAAGGGTAAAAACAATTTCAAGGCGAAATCTGTTTATTTACTGAGTTACTTGTTATATTCCTATCCCGATATTGTCTGTTTTCTTATGGGCCTAGTGGGCTTAGATTTTCTTTTTTTCTTAATTTAATTTATTATTATTTTTTATTTTTTTTGCATTTCGAACTCAGCAAAACTGAGTATGTTACTGAGCATGCCCTAACCTTACACGACCATTGCTCCTCTCATCTATTATCTCAAACAATATGTCTCCGTTATCTTGGAGCATCTCTCTTGGTGATAAATACCACCTGTATTTCCCTTCCTTTTATTCTTTTGATTGTAAAAGAAAACCGATTCTTGCTTCAACCGAAACTACTCGGTAATAATAAAGCAAACTTAGAAATTAAGAAGGAAAGGAAAATAATTCATTCTCTAGATAATAACTAGTTCCAATAACCTAAATTGACCATATCTATAATCATAACATAGGAGAAATAAGCAATAATCGTCACCAAATTCAATATGGCGAATGAATGAGATATTTCCTAATTCTAAATATAGTTCCATTAGGCGCCCGCCAGGGTGACCAACGTCCTGATTTGGCCGGGATTGTTCTGAGGATGAACTACATGTCCCGCGTCCCGATTTCGGAACAAAGTGTACCTTTTTGATCTCGATTTTTTTTTTTTTTTTTGGTTTTAGTTCGGAAGGTTCGGTTGTCCCATATTGTGAGTTTAGAAATATAGTCACCCTGGAGCCAGCGGAAATTTTTCCGGGGAGGGGGGGGGGTGCAAAATATTTTGGCAATGTATTTTGTATCTGTAAAGTTGCCAAAAATAAGCGAAAAAGATACATAAAATTACCATTTTCTAAATATCTGTCAGAGAACCAGAAGGAAATTAGATAAATTATATTTTGAATTCAAATATTTAAAATTTCAAATTCTTGCCCGTATGAGCGGGTGCCCATGGACTGTTCTAGAAATTTCGGCGTCATTATCTTGAAACTTCTTCACGAAAGTTTGAAGATAATTGTCTTTGTTTTGCTCCTTTCAATTGTACTTGAAATTGATAACGATTGTTCCATTTCCGCAGGTGGAGAGACCTTGTAGGTAAAGTTGAGGGGAGACAAGGAGAAAGCAAAAGAGGGGTTATCCTTGACATTTTGAAAGGAGAAGGGGAAATGGGTGGACAGATAAAAAGGAGGAAAGTTAAAAATGAAGCACGTTTTGTACAGATGCTTAAAATAGAAAGAGGACAATAGAATTGAATGGAATTATGTGAAAAAAAAAAAAAAAAAAAAAAACACACAAAAAGAAATTATTAATGGTGAAGTTGATGAGGATAATAAGCCGTTGAATCTCAACTAATAGAGGCAATGAAAGAAATAGAAAATGAAATTAAACAAAGGAGAAAGATGAGTATTCAAAGTAGGTTAAATAAAGAATGCAAAGCTTGGAAAAGATAAATAACTTAGAAATATTTTATTCGCGAATAAACGAAAAAAAAAATGTAAAATTAAATCCAAATTCATTTGGATAAAAATGCAAGTCATGGTTAAAAACTTATAAGAAAATAACCTAGTAACTTTAAATTCAATAATATTAATTTTAGAAATTTTAAAGTGTCTTTGTATTTTTTCTGAAATACTAGAATTACTAGAGCTTAGAAAAAAAAAAATCATCTGATTTTACCCATTTATTGTTACGTTATAAACTACCGCATTGCACCTATCCTAATGTAAGGCTGACCAGCACAGCAGAAGAGCGTAGCCTAAAGCTGCATCTTTAGTTATAATATTTGTAAAATAAGATATTCAAAGCAGTTAATGAAGAGATCAACGAAAAGGAAGTTAAAAATTAACTATTAACCCAAAACCACCATTAGTTAATTTGATAAAGAAAATAGTTAATCATAGTTGTCAATAATAATCATCACTTACACTTGTGTCGACAAACAGGGTGAAAAACAGCCCCGATATGGCCGAGAAAGTCCCGATTTAGAATTTAATGTCCCGCGTCCCGCTTTTGGAATAAGTTGTCCAGCAATGTAATTTTGCGATTTTTGAGGGGTTTTTTTTTTTTGCTTTTTCGTTGTGTTACCCAGAAGAAAGATTTTTTTTCCATCACATTTTAGAAATATGGCTACCCGGTTATTCAATAGCACCTTGTAGCCAAACTTCATTTACTGAAGAATGAAATGCTTTTAGTCTTAATTTTGTTTATAATTGCCACATGTATGGATTTGATCCTGACGACCAAAGACCGTTTCAGAAATAATGTCACTAACAGCCTTCCTCCGGCCCAAAAAAATAGCATTTACAGTGCATTAAAGTGATAGAAATAACCAACAGTAAACAGATTTAATTGATGATCACCAAAGAGCGTGAAACAGCTGTTGTACGATGTCATTTAGCAACACTAACTCAACCATTGTTGATTATTATTAGAAAACCATAGGATATCCAGTGAGAAATATATGGGCGAGTGAAGTAAAAGGGTCTTAAACGATATTGAATTAAGTGCACTTTTATTATGTGTAGCTTTCACATTGGAACTTATAAAGCAGAAATTATTTGGAAAGTTGTATTAGTTTTTAATAACCATTTTTTTGAAAATTTTAAATTTATTACGAGGAATAATATACTTATTAGTAAAATAAATACTGTAAAATTTAAATTTTTCAGACTTGAGTTATATCACAGAACGGAATTTATGAAAAATGAGATTTTTTTAATTTTATTTATTTATTGAATTCAAATTTTACAGTTCTACTAGGGAAATTTCCCTGTCCCTGTTCTGAAGTTTAATCTTGACAATCTGATTAATTTATAGTTGCTAATACAATGCAATATACATGAAATCTACATTTCTACACAGTACAATCTACAGAAATTTAAAACACATATTGAAGGAACATTCACTCTAATGCAGGCATGCATATTGTTCGTTTTGAAAAGTGAGAGCTACAACAACACAGACGATTCTACTTCGCAAAGGGGTGATACGCTGAGATGGGCACTTTCATAAGACCTGTTTTTCTTTTAGTACCTGTTATTTTTGCAATAGTATTTATTCTTTCCATAATTCTTTCCCGAAAAGCGCAAATAGAACGCAGCTACTAGTAAACTAACACTGATAAAAACGAAATATCCTATCTTTATTTTTCCTCAACCCTATTTTCATGAAATCCAAGGAGAACTGACGAATGCGCAAAAGCGTTGAAGGTTCTCGTAAACGAAAACGAACAGTATATATGTCTCTGTGGATATGTGTAGTATATACACAGAGGAGCGTAAATACACATTTGTGCTTGTTCACATTTACATATACAGTATTACAGATATACATTAATATTATAAAAGTTAAAGAATAAGAGGATGTGTATTTAAATATTTCTACTCGCTACAATTTTCTGTTTATTTTTATTTTATTTTATTTTATTATTATTATTATTATTATTATTATTATTATTATTATTATTATTATTTTTCAAATTCAAAATAACCTTTCTTTTTTAGCTTATTTTAGGGTTAAATTTCAGTATTTGTGTCCATGACTATTCCACGACTGTTAATATAATTACCTGAACAGTTTATTGCATCCAATAAAATGCTACAAAGTATATATTAAATAAACGTAAAATAAGGGATGAAAGCTGAGATATTCTCCAATTACAGTATTATGGATTCAATATTTTCAGATAGAAGACTAATGAAAATTCTGTCCCCGCCAAAAAAAAGCAATCAAGTTTTGGAGTGACCCTAATCAAGCTACGTCAATCCTTCATCTATTTGGCAGGTGAGGGGGGACACCTAGCAGAACGATTAAAGCCCCTTTCATTGTACAGAGGCAGGGGGCATGGGCTGTCGAACATGAGAACGAAAGCAACTGTGGCTGAAAAGGAGAAGCAGATTTATTGAACCATACAAAGTAACCACACGTATTATTAAGAATGAAGACTAAAATGTGTAAATATTTTTATAGGAATCTGAAATGAATTAATAATGCAGTAATTACAACTGTAGACCATAACAGAACATTTACAAATACAGTATTAAACTAAACTTAGACGTTTCAGGACTCCATTGATCGAGATCTATTATCAAGTAAAATTCTATTTGATAAAAGGCCTCGATCATTGAAGTCCTGAAACGTCGTAAGTTTAATTTTATACGTATTTGTAAATATGTGCTTTTAGATGGTTTTAATAACCGAGTTAGAATTCATTTCACATTTCCATAAATATATTTTACATATTTTAATCTCCCTTCTTAACCATTATATGTGGTTTATATTTATATTCCTTCTGCTTTTAGATTACTAAATGAAAAGCAGAATGGAAAAGCAGAGACAATGTGTAGTTAAGGGGAAATCGAAATTAATAAAATCGAAATTAATAAAATCGAAATTACTGAATGATAGTTCAAGTTAATGTAAGAAGAATATTGATAAGTGACTAAATTTAAACAAAAATTAATAACTATTGAGAATATTGGTAAATGATAGAAAAATGAAAATTTTCTATAAATCTCCAAAAAAGTAGACAATTGAAGCAAAGATATGGAGGCTCAGTGTCAGAATGCGTGTTTTGAAAAAAGAATGTTGAAATTATCTTTTTCAAATAACTGAAATGAACTGATATTGGGCGACCATGATACCACATGGTAATAATGAATTTCTTAGTTACGGAGGAAGTTTATAGCCAGAAGCGGCTGTAATGAATCTAGCGCTATCTCTAAATATTAATTATAAATCATTGTTAAATATACTACACCAAATATATGTATAATTAGTCACACTACACACAGTGCTTGTAGATATACACATGTATGTGAGAGATCTGTGCATGTGTATATATTAAAAAAGTATTTGTAAATATTAAGGATGTCCATTTGTATAGTAGCATTTTTATATTTGCCTGTATATCAGGTAGAAAAGTATTTTATAAATAATTTATTTTATCTTCTTACTACTATTATTTTTATCAGATACTTATTTTTATCACATCGTAATTTCAGTTTCATTATTTTGGTTATTAATAAATGTCGTTCCTCATTCACTTGGTCTTTATGGCATTTTTCCGTTGTCCAGGAAAATTCCGAATGCGACTGTGTTGGTGAAATTAAATGAATGATCAATATAAATGATAAGAATAGCTTTAGTATACTTTGATATTAATACAAGCTTTTATACCATTTAATATCAGTATTGTAGTTTAGAATATATATAGAATTTGGAAGAACAAAAAATATTGAAGCAAAGACAAAAGAAGCTTCGGTTCTATAAGGTTAAAAATTAACACCCACACAATCAACAACAATTGACAAAAATTCCACTCAGTAATTTATTGCCTTCCCGTGTTTCAGCTGTAGAGGGGGGAAGTGCCTGAAGGTCGTACAGTGTCTACCCTCGTATCAGAGGAAGTGGGGGAAACTATTAATGTGTACGTGTATGTAAAATTTTAATTAATTTTTTTAAAAATCATACTATTAATAGGCAAAAAACGGATGTATGTTTATCATCAAAGTGGAGAAAGAGGGGAGAGTCGGAGACAGACTATTTTAAAGTGTTCAGTAGAAACTCATTATAACGGATTAATTGGGACTGAAGGTTGTCCGTTTTAATGAAAGTCCAGTTTATAACAAATAATTCTTATAGGGGTGAAATGCAGCAGGGTGTACATCAATGAAAGTACAATAGTTAGCTATAAAAAGTGTTTATTATATATCAAATAAAAAACAGCCTTCAACGTAGTAGATTGATTTGATAAAGATGTGTACGTATACACTGCATTAATCATTAGAACAAGAAGGTCCTGGTTTATGTTGATTGCTTACATTCATTGGTTTGAAAAAATAATTTATTTTCTGCTGGGTTTGTTTGCTGCTTATTTCTTCAGTTAATAACTGATGGAAGTAAGTGTTTATAATATGCAAATACATTTTCATTTGCCGATTGTTCAACATATTGAATAACAAAATTTAAATTGACTATGTTTGTGAACAAAAATATCTTGGTCTTCAAATAAATAATAAATTTATATGGGATACCCATTATAATTCAGTTATTAAGAAACTACACTCCTACACTTGTTTATTTACACATATAAGAAATTTATTTCCATGTAAACAAAAATTACTGATTTACAAGTCTCTTGTTGACTCTGTTTTGAATTACGCTTTGGATTGCTGGATCTTTTTAAATAAGTCTCAGATTAATAGTGTAAATAAGCTATTAAGCAAAATACTAAATAATATTTTTAACAATTTTAATACTAAGTCACAAACAGAAAAGCAAGAAATTAGAATTAAATATAAAATATTAATGATCAAAGAGAAATTTATTTGTAGGGTAATATTAAAAAATTTTTTCGAAATTAGAAATGAAAAATTTAATCATGAAAATATTATAAATACCAGAAGTAATTGGCTAAATATTTTCAAAATAGATGGACCAAAAAATAATTTTGGTCTTAGATCAATTAACTTAATCAAGTATAAGCTTTTTTCACAATTAAAGTGGGATAATTTCAAATACGACAAAATAAACCAAATTAAAAAACAATTAATTTCGGATGTAATTCAGGAAAAAATTATTCTAAATTTATAATTGTAATTAACTAACCTTTTTATTTATTTATTTATTTTATTTTATTATGTTTTTTTTTTTTCATATCAAAATATCAGCACCTATATCACAGGTATACATTACTATATAAGTATATCTAATAGGACTGCTAACATTAAAATAAAAAAAAAATAAAAAATGGTCTTTTACTTCGCTCACCTTAAGGCTCACCTTATTGTAGGCTGGGTAGCGTCTCCTACCTCGTCCGATTCTGCTTCTTCAGAGTCATGCACCGCATCCATGTTTATGCAAAACAACATAACGATTGATGTTTAATCGCTTGCTTGGAAATGTAAAACTCGTCAGATAAAAATTAGCATCCTTTATTATTACTACAATGTTTTTTTAAAACTGTCCGTTATAAGCGACATCCATTATAATAGGGTCCGTTATAATGAAGTTCTACTGTATTTTTAATTTTGTTAGTGGATTTTTAATTTTAAAAATACACTAACAAATGTCTTTTTGAAAAGAAGAATTAGTTGATTTTATTAATGTTGGTGAAATAATTCCTACGCCCCTGTAAGACATTGTGGGGCACTCTCTCATAGGCTTAATGGACCACTTGAGGTTTATGCCCCTACCGACGTCACGTATGACGTGTAAGCTCATGCTGAGAGAGCTTGTGGGATAAACAAGAAGAAAGCCCATAGGGCGAGTATATAACTTATTGTGAATTACTCATAAAAATCGTCGGTTTTTGATATTTCTAGACGGAATGGTTCAGTACCGTGCAGTACTGTATTGTAATAATTATTACAATACAGTAAAATAATTATTTTACTGTAATAATTCTGTAAAAAAGCTTGGAATATCCTTCCACAAGGTTTCAGCAAACCAAAATGTGCGAAATAAAGATTCGGAGGGATATACGAAAATCGCCTATTTCTTGTCTTGCCAGTTTGCTCAAAACATTTTTTACCAATACCTAACTATTGCGTGATAATTCCGAAACAGGAAATTTTCGAAGAATAAAGCTCTGCCAAGTGTTATTTTCCTTCATTTTACTGAAGAAAATGAAGTCATCAAGGCGTAAACTTAAGTTAGATAAGAAAGCAGTTTCATAATTTGTATATATTTGCAAAGATAATTTAAAACTCTAAAGAACACTATAATGTTCAGGTCTTCAGGATTTTTTTTTATAATTCCATAGTATATTATTTTTCCGGACGAACGAAATTTTTATTGAATTACTGCTGTATAATTATAAGAACTTCAGCAATTGAGTTGTTTTTTTTTTTTAAGAATATAGTGGTTACGGCCATTTCTATAAAAAAATGACAGTTTTATTCAAACCTAAATTACAAAACTAAATTTGTAATAACGTTTAGATGTTTTTTTTGTTTTTTTATTTCTATTGAAATATAAAATTAAAATTAAAAATTTATTTCCAAATTAAATTAACGAATTTTGTAGAAATATTTAGTATATTATTTTACATTTTGAATGTGATAGGTTGGCAAATTAATTAACTGCTTGCTAATCAAAGTTATAAATATATAAAAAAAAATATAATTTTCTAGATTTTTTTTTTTTTTTTTTAAGGTTTATGCTTTCTGAAATTTAATTACAAAATCGGCAGTTACAAATTGTCGCGAATTAAGGAATACTATTAAGAGAGAAATGGAAAAAAAAAAAAAAGAACTAATCATATACAATATGATAATTACAGTGATATGCATTTTTTACCTTTGTCTGCTTCACGAGAAAAAACAACAGATTTTAGTAAACTCAACTATCCTGAATCCGAATCTGTATTCAGAATTTTTGTATCAGGTCTAGTTTTTTTGTAATTTGGACCTTAAACTCAAAAAAAACAAGAAATTTGGTGAACTTCTAATTAAAATAAAAAATAATTAATGGTATAATCTGAGTTATGAGAGTTTAAGACAAGTGAAAAACCTTAACTAACTAGTATAAAAAACCTTACATCTTATTCTGCTGATGTAAGATTGGTTAGTTGTCTCTCGGAATCTTTCGCCGTTTTGATGCTCTGCGGTGACTCTCAGAAGACTCCCTTTTTTTATGCACCAAGAACAATCCGCCAACATAGATTCATTCCACTTGCCTTGATATCTCGTTTCCAATGTTTTGATATCTTGATGAAACCTTTCATCCTGCTCCTCACTCACAGCACCAAGATTTTCAGGGAAATAATTGCTGTGATTGTGTAGAAAATGAAGTTTAACATTTTGGAACCCAGTGTTTTGAAGTTCGTTAACATTTCATCAACAAGTTCTTCGCAATTTCAGCTTTTTCGTTAACCAGGAAGTTTTCAGTCACGCACTTAAAAGACAACCATGCAGATTTTTCTGTTTTATTCATGACATTCATGAAATTTGAATCTTTCATGAGACCGCTTATCTGTGGTCCTTCGAATATATCAGCATTAATTTTTGCCTCGGTCTTTCTAGGAAATTTCCGTTTTAGATAAGAAATTATATTGCTTTCATTGCCAAGACTGGTAACAAATTGCCTCCTGATTCCAAGTTTAATATGAAGTGGGGGTAAAAGGACTTTTTAAAGGTAATAATGTCATTAATTAAAATATCAAAATAAAAATATATTATTTTCACATGTTTTGGATATTAAGACTTTTTATGAATTGTAAATATTATATTTTATTATAATATTTTATAGTTCAGTAATGCCAAAAATTATAATTGTAGTTTAATTATGTATGGATTATGTAGTGGATTTTGTCATCCATAAGCATTTCAAGAAATTCCGTAAAATCATAATTTCTCAAAAACTGGACCTGATGAAACAAAACTAAATATGACTTTTGTGTTTACCAATAGTGTGGAACTGAAAAACATAAATAGTTTCTTTGAAGCAAAATGGTTGCATATCTGTGTCAGGGGCGTATATAAGGGGGGGGGGGAAAAGGGGCCCGGGCCCCCCCCGAAAAAATGAAAAAATGTCCCCCGAACGTTTTTTTTGGTTGAACAGATAGGTTTCCAGGGGGTTTCGCCCCCCCCCCCCCGAAAATATATTCTATATACGCCACTGATCTGTGTTATATATGCAAAAATATATACATTAAAAATAACAGTTAAGAAATAAAAATTTAAACTTTACAAATCATTTCCTTGGAATAAAAGTTAAAATTCGACAGAGTAAATAAGGAACGACGTCGAATTACTGTAGCATCATACTGAATTGCAAAACAATGTGGCGATCCATATCTTAAATAGCGCAGTTTAACTTACGATTACCAAATAATACTTTAATATTAAGAAATTGCTGAACTTGTTTTACAGCCACAGAATGCTGCCGTGGCTTAGAATCTGTTATCGATATTTCTTCTTTTAAAATATAGAAGTCGTACTGCTTCCGTTTTTTTTTTGTCATCTTGATAGCAATAAGCCTTTACAAAAGTAAACGCGTTGTCGATGCCGTCCAGACGTATTTGTAATATTTGAAAATAATTAAATTCTAACCTTCTTTGATTATATATTGCTGTCGTTTTCTTCAATAGGCTTTAATCAACTCTACATCCGATATGAAAATTTTGAAAGGCTCGCAATCGTTTCATCCAAATCACATCTTTTTTTATTAAACCTCTATATCTACAAGGGTTAAAACGAAGCACCTTGCTTTGTTTATCCCACAAGCCAAGCAATAGCCTGGTGGGGTATTTTGTAACTACGAAACCCCGCCTATCCTCAAGTGGTCCATTTGGAGGAGCCTATTATTGTAGGGGAGGAGGTTATCTTTTGTCGACGAAAGTGCCAGGAAAGCATGTTGATATTAAAAAAATCAAGAATCGTATAACGATGGTCTTTCATGTGCATGTTGATATTAAAAAATCAAGAATCATATAACGATGATCTTTTACGGTATTTCAAAACTTTGGTTTTGAACTTTTACTCCCCTCAAAATTTCACGGATTTCAAGTAGTTAATATTAAGCTTTAAATAAATTAAAACATCATGTATTATGGATGTAAGTTATGTAATTTATTTAAGGGTGATGTTAACCCCATGCAGATAATTTGAAGATATAGTTATCGAGCAAAAACTTTTGAAGATATCAAATTGAAAATAAATCATATCTGAGAATACGCGAACCAAAGGATTGAATATCATTGATCTAGACAATAATAACCGCGTTTTAAAATACACTGAAGCTCGGTTATAACGCGGTCGTTTATATCGCGAATTCGGATATAACGCGATTTGGTCTTGAATCCCTTTCATTTTGGAAAAGGGGTATAGTTGTAAAATTGCAAAATTTACCGTTTTTTCGCCTAAAATCAAATCAAAGGTGTAAATTAATATGCTTGTTTCCTTATTATTTACAGTAATTGAGACTCTATACCCACCCTAATGTCACGAAAATGCGTCAAATACAATATATTCTTAAAAAAATACCAGAATCGCGGACTTTTTCGTTTAATGAAAATGAATATCGAGATCCATTTTTCTGCCAATGACAACCAGTAAAGAGGCACATGTAATTTAATAGGCGTATGAATACCTAGCTTCGATCCACGTGACTCGTCGTTTGTACAAGATGCCAATATGGCGGCGCGAAATCGATTTTGGCTAATATAACCCATCAAAGTGTTGAAAAGATAATGATTTATGTATTTATAAATATAAAATACTCTCACATAGCTCTGAATGATATAGGTAATCGCAAAATCACCATTTTAAATCGATTTGGAATCGTGTGGGCGATAATAGGGTGCGATATATGACATTTGATGTCGCGAAGTAATGAAAGTTCGCTTATATCGCGATCTTTGAGATCTTGGATCCGAAAGATCGCGTTATAACCGAGCTTCTCTGTAAATAAATAGTGCGCATTTTTTAAAATTTACGTAACTTTGTAATGTATTAACTACAATTACAAATAAAAGCAGAAAAATAAAATAAAATAAAAAATATATTTAAATGAAATTCAACGTGCATTAGAACATTTTACATTTAAAGACAAGAACAAAACAAAAATTCACTAGGCTATTTTTGGTAAGTAGGCTACTGGGAATCGGAAATAGTACCGTTTCGAGTTTTATTGAACTCTCATCAATCCTATCCGAGTATGCTAGCTCAGTGAAATGGAACAATATACAAAACCTGATAAACTTACAAAACAATGATCCCTCAATTAAAAAACATCAAAACTAACTTAAGAATAAAAAGTTTAGTTATGTGCGTTCTTGTTTTTTTTTAAGTAATATGTTCTACCGCACGTTAAATTTCGTTTGTATTTACTAAGCTTTTAATGAAGTAATACTTAATATGCTAAGCTGAATGCTAGCGGGGATTAATTATTCACCTCTTTGTATTCTTAATTTAGTTTTGATGTTTTTTTGATTGAAGGGTCAATGTTTTGTGTGTTTGTCCGTTTTTGTATATTGTCCGATTTCACTGAGCTAGGTATACTGGGCGGATCGGACTGAAGAATTCAATAAGACTCGAAACAGTACTGTCTCCGATTCCCAGTACAAATACCAAACAAAGCTCGGTGAATTTTTGTTTTGTTTAGTTATGTGCGTTCTTGTTTTTTAATGTACAAATATATAGTAACAGTTGTAGCATATACATATAACATTTTGTAATATTGAAACTACGGAGTGTTTGTACACTGCTTGATAATTCCTAAGGACGGATCACAAATTGCGATGTATCATAACATTACGCGGGCCAAGCAGGATATAATATTGTTGTCACACTGTTCGGACATTAGAATAAAGATCATTTATTGTTCTGGAAAATACAGAAGGTTGTGAAACAGCTGAAAGGACAAGTGTTCATTTGATGATGTATACTGAGAAATGGAAAAATGCATATGAACGACAGTAGTCAACTTTTGAGAAAGGTGTCAGTACGTGATATGTCCACCTTAGAAGGCGATGCAACATTCCAACGACGTGTCATGCTTTGCACAGCTGTTGAGGCAAGTTATCCCAATCCTCTGTCAGCGCACGGATGAGGGTGGTTTTGTTCGTTGGAGGATATTATTGACGAGCAAGGCGCCTCCCCAAAGCATCCCAAACATTTTTAATGGAGTTTAGATCTGGAGAACGTGCTGGCCGTTCAAGGCATTGAATATCCTCGCTGTCTTCACAATCCTGAATAGCGCGATGACATGGTGCGTTGTCGTCCATGAACAGAAATGTATCACCGACAGCACCACGGAAAAGGCGATTAGGAGGCAGTAGAACTTCATCAACATATCGCTGACTGGTCATAGTGCCAGTTTCAACTACACGAAAGGGCGATCGTATGTTGTTTTTATTTGTTATTTCATAGGCGGGCGTCAACAGATTATTCTTTAGAATTGTTTTATGATTCAGGCAACGGACCACTTGAAAATAAGCGGGGCTTCGTAGTTACAAAATACCCCACCAGGCTACTGCTTGGCTTGTGGGATAAACAAAGTCATACGCATTGTTTTAACCCTAGTAGATATAAAGGCTGAACTAAAAGATTTGATCTGGATGAAACGATTTTAAAATTTTCTTCTAAAAATTTCATATCGGATGTAAAGTTGATTATAGTCTATTGAAGAATACGACAGCAATATATTATCAAAGAAGATATAGTTTAGTTATTTTCAAATATTACAAATACGTTTGGACAGCATCGACAATGCGTTTACTTTTGTAAAGGCTTATTGCTATCAAGACGACAAAAACAAACAAACTGAAGCAGTAAGACTTCTATATTTTAAAAGAAGAAATACCGATAGTAGATCCCAAGCCACGGAGCATTCTGTGGCTGTAAAACAAGTTCAGCAATTTCATAATATTAATTAATGTATAATTTTATGACTCATAAATTAAACTCCTTGAAGCAGGAATGGGTGGCACCTCCAGAAAACTAAACTAAAAAAGCAAAATACACATTAAAAATAAAGTAAAAGAAATTTTTGTGCTGCCTTCCGGCAGCCTCTAAGAATTTTCGATGCGCATTGTAAAGAAAGAAATAAGCGCCTAAAACACAGTCTCACCCTTTTAATAAGTTAAACTCCTCTATTTAAGATATGGATCGCTACATTGTTTTACATTTCAGTATTATATGACTCTACAGTAATTCGACATTGTTCTTATTTATGCTGTCGAATTTTGTTTTTTATTCCAAGGAAATGATTTGTAAAATTTAATTTTTTTTGTCTTAACTGTTATTTTATATATATATATATATATATATATATATATATATATATATATATATTTTGTTTCTTTTTCCATTTCTCTCTTAATAGTACTCCTTAATTCTCTACAATTTGTAATAGTAGATTTTGTAATTAAATTTCAGAAAGCATAAGCCTAGAAAAAAAAATCTAGAATATTATATTTTTTTAATATATTTATAATTTTGATTACCAAGCAGTTAATTACTTTGCTTACCTATCAAATTCAGAACGTATTGGATAAAAATAATATACTATTTATTTTTACAAAATTCGATAATTTAATTGTAAATAAATTTTTAATTTTAATTGTATATTTCAATAGAAATAAAAAACAAAAAAACATGTAAACGTTATTACAAATTTAGCTTTGTAATTTAGGTTTAAATAAAACTGTCATTTTTTTTTTAGAAATTGTCGTAACCATTTATATTCTTAATAAAAAAACTCAATTGTTGAAGTTCTTGGAATAATAATGCAGCATTAATTCAATAAAACATTCCTTCGTCAGAAAAAATAGCATACTATGGAATTAAAAAAAAATAACCCTCAAGATCTGAACATTATAGTGTCTGTAGAGTTTTAAATTATCTTTGCAAATATATAGAAATTATGAAACTGCTTTTTTATCTGACTTAAGTTTACGTTTTTTTTTTTTAGTAATTCCACTAACTTACATACTCGCCCTATGGGCTTTCTTTTTGTTTATCCCACATGATCTCTCAGCATCACGTCATATGTGACGTCGTAGGGGCATAAACCTCAAGTGGTCCATTATTTTAATGAAAATTTCCCAAATCAATGGGGTTTTGTCCTTTGGGAGTTATGTTCTAGGCTCCGAAAAAGCCAATCTCCATTTCATGATATTGCCGTTCATAGTATTATTTTATAAATATCTCAACATATATAAAATAAATTCTTCAAAAAAGATAACAAAAAAGATACCTTAGTGGAATTCTCGTGAAACAAAAATGTAAATGATTTTTTTTCATTTTCTAAATTTTAATAAAAGTAAATAACTTCTATATGTTACATATTATAAATAGCTCAGTTTATATTAAATTTTTCGGTTAATCTATATAAAGCTTTTACCAAACTATACAAGGTTAAATAAAAACAAAAAAATACTTGTTTAAAAAAAATACATTTAATATATGTGAAAACGAAATCGTTTTAGTCAACATACATTAAATTCCAAAAACACATTGATAAAATTAATATTTCCTATACTAAAATGT
Organism: Thereuonema tuberculata; assembly: GCA_023159025.1. NCBI lineage: Eukaryota > Metazoa > Arthropoda > Chilopoda > Scutigeromorpha > Scutigeridae > Thereuonema > Thereuonema tuberculata. Next base: position 8,826,807 of record JAFIDM010000006.1, on the reverse strand, counting down.
GAATAAAGTGAAGAAATACAAAACTGCACATAAGTACTGGAAAGTACTGGTGGTTTTCACCGCCCCATATCTTTTAAACTACTGCTCGTAAAAACCTGAAACTTTTTATGTAAATCGTCAAACATATAAGAGTTATATTTTCATGTTATTATTTATTCATTACTATTGAAATTCATTTTATTTGCGTTTTATATTAACACCCCCAATATATCGTACGAGGCATGTTTTTTAAGTAAGTACCGTTTTGCAATAAAACCAAAACTAGTAAAGATAGTGTCAAATTTTTTTTTTTTATATTTTATTCCTGAAACACTAAGTTATTTTTCAACATAATTTCCTTGTTTGTGTAAACACGCATCACAGCGTTATATCAGTTTTTGTATATCGATGTCATAGCAATCACCCGCCGGTGAAGACAACCAGGATTCAACCGCTGTTTTCCCTTCTCGATTGTTGCCAACCGTTTACCACCGAGAAACTTTGTCAGGAAGCACAGTTGTGAACTTCCAATGACAAAATGGAAATCCTGCATCGCCTGTCTGCAGGAATTTTGATAGCAACTGCACGTACCAAATCATCTGTGATTACAGAAGGTCGCCCCGACCTTGTTTCATCATGAACATTGCCACACCCATCATTGAACAATCTCACCCTTTTACGCACTTTGCTGGCTCTCATTACATTAGGGCCCGTACACAGGAAGTGTTTCTCGGTGGTAAACTGTTGGAAACAGACGAACAAGGGAAAACAGCGGTTGAATCCTGGTTGTCTTCACCGGCGGGTGATTGCTATGGCATCAAAAACTGATATAACGCTGTGATACGTGTTTACACAAACAAGGAAATTACGTTGAAAAATAGCTTAATGTTTCAGGAATAAAATATAAAATTTTTTTTGACAATATCTTTACTAGTTTTGGTTTTATTGCAAAACGGTACTTACATAAAAAACATGCCTTGTATATTTAAATAACTGCTGTGATATTGTTTAAACCCTGAAAGTCTGGATCCAATATTCAAATGATACAGAAACCTAATTAGGAAAATTTAATCTAAACACTTTTGTCATTAATTCCTTTGTTTAATTTAAAAAAAAAAAAAAACTGTATTTTTTTGATATGTTGGGGGTGTTTGAACGCAAATAAAATAACTTTCAATAATAATGAATAAATAATAAAATGAAAATATAACTCTTATATGTTTGATGATCTTATACAAAAAGTTTCAGATTTTTATGAGCAGTAGTTTAAAAGATATGGGGCGGTGAAAACCACTAGTACTTTATGAATCACCTGGTATATATACAGGTCAGGTCACGGTCCCATAATTCTCTGCAACGCCGCCATTTTGAGACTAAACCGTATGTTTTACAGTCATCTGTCCTATCACCCAGGTTATTATTGAAATAGTAATAATGGGTATTTGTTACACATTTGTTAAGTGCAGAAAATGTAAAAGAGTATCTCCTGAAAGTAACTGTGAATACTTTAACCGAAAAACTGAATGCTGCTTGAAATGGCATCAAAGAATTGCTCATTTCTGTGTGTCTGTCAGTGACATCGAACATTTTTCTAGAAGATTTTAACAAAAATAATGAACCACTGCTAATGCCTATAAATAAAATTTCTGTTTTGTATCAGTTATCTCAGCCTAACTTTGTATTATGTAAAAAAATTAATTTTAACTTTTTTTTCAAAGTTCTGTAGAGTACAGGCCTTCTTCTGCAAATGTTCATATGTTAAATTTGCTTTTTTTTTTCAATTATCGTAGTATAATATAATCTAAATATCATGTACATTACTTTCATTGACTTTAAAAAAAATCTTCGATAACATAAAATCATAATTTATTATTACAAAAACTCAATGTTATAGGTATTAGAGACAACATCTATAAAGTTATTTAAATAACAGAAAATTCAAAATTAAAATAAAAAATTCAATTAGTAAACTACAATATTAGGACGGGAGTAACTCAAGCATCCAATTTAGGACCTTTATTATTTAATTTATACATTAATTCAATAAGTAATTGTATTAAATTTACTAATACTGTATATGCGAATGATCTTATTCTAATTCCTAACTCTTGCTTTTAATTATCTACAAAATGATTTCAATAAATAATAAAGTGTGCAAATAATAATATTATGACTATTAATTATAAAGAAAATAAAGCAATAGTTGTTAAAAATAAAAATAAAAAATAATCTTATCTAAAGAATTATTTCTCACACATCACTATCATAATAGTAGTGAAATGAATTGTAATGTACGTACATACTAATAATAATTGTATAAGTACAAAAATTGAATTTGTAAACCCAGAAAAAAAAAACCTGGGAATATATTTTGATGAGAAATTTACCTGGGAAATACATTATGATTTTATCATAAAAAAAATTACAGATTTACACTTATCTCTTTTTCATATTAATTTACTTGCTAGTTGCGACCCGTGAAATATTCACGGAAGTAAAACAAATTCCACATTTTTGAAAAACACAAGATTGAAAAATATGTTCTAAGCTAATTTTTTTATAAGCCATGACTTCCACAACAGCCCATATGTAATTTGAATATCGGCTTATTTGTTAAAATAATATTATAATATTGTTAAAATAAAAAAAAAATAAAAAATTGATTTATCACTTTGATAGTACCTAGCGCTGCGGTTTCTCATTATGAAAGATAATGGCAACCTGCTGCCCTAAAAAAATAGGCTCGTCGAAATTGAGGCAATATTAACGGAAGTAAACCAAATGCCAAATTTTGAAATACCCTGAAATTTTTGAAAAACCAAGATTGAAAAAGATGTTCTAAGCTCATTTTTTAAAAGCCATGACTTCCGCAACAGCCCATATATAATTTGAATGACTAAGCCAAATTTGTTTAAAATAAAAGAAAAGAAAAAAATGATTTACCAGTTTGAACAATAACAATAACGAATCTCCAACAGCCAATACCAATAATCCTGTCTGGACAACAATGACGGCACCTGCATGGTCGTTGTCTCCTACTTGTTGATTAGTGAGCGCGTGACTCCACAGCCGAAATTATGTAAAAACCGAGGTTTTACAAACTCTCTGATAAATTTTGACGCATGAACTTCATGCATTTCATTGTAAACTTTATTTATGTGGGAAAGAAAATCTCAATACGCTGATGTAATCGCGATTCGTCGTGATGAAGTGGAGAAAATAGTAGAAACGCCATCTTTAAACATGGGCGTGACGTCATGCCTGACGTGTTCCAACGCTGCAGTGTGATTCGTTATTTCAAATTAGAAATTTACAAAACTACAAATTTACAAATCTACAAATTTACAAAGATCGTACAACTTTTGCCTATTAATAGGATGATTCCGCTTAAACAAAAAAGTAATAATTACAAGAATTAAATTAAAAGTATCCATATATATAATACGAATGTGATAGTTATTATTAGAAATAAAAGCAACAACTTCATTTCTTCTCTTAAACATAGGTATATTTCGCAGATGACACTTAATACAAAGAATGTTCTTTACAAACAACAAAGTATATTTATTATTATTATTTTTTTAAATATATATCAGTCCCATTGGTATGCTTATGTAAACTGCATACCTGTGTTATGTGACTAAGAGTTTATTAGTAAAAAAAAATTAAAACTAGTAGTTATCGTTTTTTAATATAATTCTTCCATCTATCACGTCAGAGATTAATTTGTGTTTTATTTCTTTAAATGTAATATTGTCTTTGTATTCTATATTTAATTGTTTGAAAATTTTGTATTTAACATAATTATTTAATCTATATCCAAAGTTATTGCTTATTTTGTCTATTTTAAAGATTTTATTCCAATTGTGTCTTGTATTAAATTCATCATCTATTAATTTCTTTTTTTTTTTCTTACTTCAAAGTAATTGGATATGATTATTTTATATATAAATTTTTCATCTATTTTTAGTATCCCCTATTTTTTTCTTATTCGTTGTTGTTTAAATGTAGGTTTAAATTTATAGTTTACGTATCCATTATTGAAAATTTTCATTGTTATTTTGTTTATGTTATCCATTTGTTGTTTTTTTAAACTTATCCAACATTCTAGTCCATAACTTAACAATGAATCGACCAAAGCTTTGTATATAATTAATTTTTGTTTAAATGGCACAATTTTTTTAATATGATAGAAAAGATAAGAATATGATCCAAGTTTTCCCATAACGTAGTTGTATTGTTTATTCCAGTTAAGTTTATCATCAATATGTATTCCTAGGTATCTATTATTATGTAGAGATGATTTCTAACTTCTTACAATTACAGTTTTTCAATAAGTAATTGTCGTTATGATTTATGTTTGTACATTCTAATTCATGTAAACTTAAAGTATCATTGTTATTTATTTTTCTATTTTTATTTTTAATTATCATGATCTTAGACTTTTCACCGTTTATTATCATTTTATTACGATACGCCCATTTATTTATGTTATTCAGCTCCATTTGCATTTTATTACTCGCATTTGTTTGATTTGTATCATTAGTATTTAGAATTACATCGTCTGCATATAAATAAATTTCTGCATCTTTTATGTTATTATTTATAGAGTTAATCAATATATTGAATAATATAGGTCCCAAGTTCGAACCCTGCGGAATCCCTCTTTTTCTATTGAAAGTTTTGCTTTTTTTTTGGTCCTATTTTCATTTTGAATTTTCTGTTTTTCAAGTAGGTTTCAATAATTTTTATTTCTTTTCCTCTTATGCCTATTTGATCAAGTCTTGTTAATAGGATTTTATGATCTATAGAGTCAAAAGCTCTTTTAAAATCAATAAAAGCTATATATATTATGTTTCCTTCATTCAATGATTTATTAATGCTCTCATTAACTTTGTTTAGTAACAGTGTAGTGCTCTTGTTTTTCTGATATGCATACTGGTTATTGTTTAGTAAATTCTTTTGAGTTATGTAGTTATTAATGTTTTTCGATAGATAGCTTTCTATTATTTTTGATATATTGGAAATTAGAGCAATTGGTCTGTAGTTATTAATGTCTGCTTGGTCTCCACCTTTGTGTGGTGGAATTGTATATGCAATTTTCCATGATTTTGGATAAATTCCTGTATTATATATTTTATTGAAAAGGTCCACCAACAAAATTGATAAAGACTCATTTATTTTTTTGATGTCTATCGTATTAATTAAATCTGGACCATACGAGTAAGTGTTTTTTTGTTTTTTTATTATTTCCAGAAGTTCATTTTTGCTTGGTGTTAGTAAAACCATAGAATTCATTTTCGTTTCCAGTATATTGTCTTTTTTTTTTCTTGAGTTATGTTTTGTTGAGGTTTTGCCATAGGTGTTCTGATTGAACTTCTTATATAAATTGTGAAATAGAATTCTGCTATCATAATTTTCTAATAAATTTTTTTTCATTCATTTTTTTTTTCCAATTATATTATTGTTTTCCAAATGTTTGAATTTACATTTGAATCATTTTTTATTAAATTTCTGTAGTATTTATTTTTTTGTTTTGTCAAAGAATTACGTGTTTTCTTATATACAATTTCCAGCTTTTATTATTCTTGTTTTTTGAAAATTTCGTGTATAAATCCTTTTTTTCCTTTATTTTCTCCATTAATTGAGGGGTCATCCAATTTTTTTTGTACCCGGGATTATTATGTCCTATAAGGTTTTTGAAATTCTTTTTTTTATAAGTATTATTAAAAATTTTTACTTTTGCTTTATTAATTATTTTGTTTAACTTATAAGTGATTTTGCTTGGGTCTTCAATTTTTTTTATTATTATTTCTTCATATAAACGATTTATTTCCTGATTTAGGTAATCAGTATTTATTCTAAAATTGTTATATGTATCATTACATAATAATTCCTTTTCATTAATATTAGTTATATTACTTTCCATCTCAATCAATAATCCAAAATGATCTGAAATATCCCATTGCATGATTCCAGCTTCGAATTTAAATGATTCTGAATTTATGAAGCAGTGGTCTATATATATATTAGTTACAGTTTTAGATGTTTTTACTGATCTTGTTATTTTATTAATATAATTTTTAAAGCCAAAATTGTATAGCGTGTTAGTGTAATTTAAACTTATTTTGCTTTTATTTTTTTCGTCTATATTTATATTTATGTCACCTATGCACATTAAATTTCTGTTACCATTTTTGTTAATAATTTTAATATTATCTTTTAATTCATTTATAAATATTGATTTATTTGTATGTGGAGGTCTATATGTGATGTAAATTATTAAGTCACTTTTTATTAGAGAGTTATTAAATTCGCAAATTAAGTTTTCATGTGTTATTGATTCCATACTTCAAGAAAGAACATTAAATTCGTTTCTATACCCAGTGCCGTATTTAGGAACTGTGGGCCCCTAGGCTGAACCTGTGGCGCGGGCCCTACCGGACAGAATATTTTTTTTAAAATCAACCTACAAAAACCGCATTTTCAGCAATTATCCAATTAAAAACCTAAAAATAAACGTTTAAAGTTTATTATTAAATTATAGAAAATTTACGTGCGACGTTCCTATACAGTATTTAGAATTTGATGAATTCATGCGATGATAAAAATGAAAAGAACTGAACATCATTAAGGTAGTTAACATGATTTATTGACATAGCTACGAACAACTATATTATTATAACAGAACACAAAGTTGAGATTCAAATCTATGTTTCTAAATATGCAGATATGAGTATTACGATTTTAAAAATAACATACCGTTATTTTGAGTAAACATGTTAAAAAATGCAAAATGCAAGATAACAACCAGGTAGAATAACGATTAGTAAACCAATCACAGTGCTTCGCAACGGCTTCTGAGTCACCTTTACTTTAGAATAGACTGCGCCGGGGTGGTCTAGAAAATGCACGCGCGAGTCTCTTTGCGACCCCATGCTATATTACCCACACCTATTTATATCGAATAATCGTCATTCTTAACTCAAACATTGTTAATGCACTGAATTCCTAATAATGATTTAAAAAAAAAAACTTAAGTTGAGAAACTGTGAAAAGATTTAAAATGGGGAGAAAAAAATGAAGAATAAGAATTGCCCATGAGGGGATCGAATCCACGACCTTCGCGTTATTAGCACGACGCTCTAACCAACTGAGCTAACAGGACACCTACAACATTCAAGAAATCCTAAAACAGTCGCTTCCTAAATATCTACTTTAAACAATGTGATACTAATTTTAGAGAAAATAAAGTAGTTATCAAAATCCCAATTCTAAAGGATTACATAACCAATATCTCATAATGTCATAAGTTGAGAAACTGAAAAGATCTAAAATGGGGAGAAAAAAAATTGAAGAAGAAGAATGGCCCATGAGGGGATCGAACCCACGACCTTCGCGTTATTAGCACGACGATCTAACCAACTGAGCTAACAGAAGCCGTTGCGAAGCATTGTGGGGTATGTGTCCACAGACAGACAGACAAACCGTGGATATAATTATAAGGCGTCTTTCATAAGCATAAAAAGGAATGTAATGAACAAGCAAAATGCACTTAACCTGTACAACATACATAACATATTTAATTCAAATACAGAACTTTTCCAAACAAATTTAACTATAACGAAAGTGTCACATTCTTAATGGCTAATTAGTTCGCCTACACTTCGTACTAATGAAGCTACTTATAATATCTTCATAATTTTTTGTATTCTTAAAATGTCACTTTCAATGCTGAGTAAAGCTAAAGCGTTCTAACATGTCTTCTAGCATGGAGATTCGAAGCCTGTTTCAAAATCAACTTCAATTTTGAAAATGACCTTTCTCCACTGCTGTTTGTGATCATAAGTGACATGTACATTCTTAAGGCAATCTCAATATTAGGAAAACAATCTTTAACGTTTTTTTTTCTAAGATGACTTTATACATCCACCTCTCCTGACTAATGACTTTTTCAATTTCGTCGTCATTTTTTTCAAACTCATGGTAAAAAAATTTGAACTGAATCAGTTCATTTTCCCATTTGATCGTCCAAGTCATTGTTATATGTTTCTGCTAAGTTTTTGAGGTGCTGCAATTATCTCTTCATTACTGAGAGTACTCAACTTGTTGAGAAACCGGGTATCAATAAGTTTGTATGCCTCAATCCTCTGTCGCAATGATGATTCAAATTGATCTATGATATCAAGGAAATTCTGAGTTCGAAATTTTTCTGATCGGGTCAGCTCAACTTCTGATGCTTGGACACAGTCAAGAGGTGACAAACGCACGTTTATTTTGCGTTTTCGCTGTGTTTCATTCTCATACCCTGTGCAATTAGAACCAGCTAACTCAGCAGCTTTCATGTGATATTCTTCAAAGCTATCGCGTCTTGTTCTTATGAAGCTTGTAAACGACGCCAGTGCTGTATTCACGTCCAATCTAAGGTTCTGCAGAATTCACTAGTTTTGTTTACTGACCCAAGATATCTTCCCAAAATACTGTGTATAGCCCCGTTTCCAACTTTGACATTTTGTTATGCAAACTTAGAGCAGTAACACGTGATTTTCCTGAATCTTCTTTGTCCTGTGAAATTTCAAAAAGTGCATTTTTATTTCTCTATAGCCTCGCAAAAGGGCTTTTGTAACCAATAGCGTACCAAGGGGGGGGTGGGCGGTCCGCCCCGGGCCCCCGCCTGGGAGGGGCCCCACCAGCCTTATTTCCATTTTTTTTTGGTTGTAAAAGCAAGCCTATGGGGCCCCACCAGCCTTATTTCTTTTTTTTTTTTGGTTGTGGAATAATGGAACTCCCGCCCCGGGCCCCCAAAGGCGTTGATACGCCACTGTTTGTAGCATCTGATCTGCATGACCAACGTTTATTGTTGTATGTTTTGGCACGAGAATGGGTTTTTGCATCGGAATTTTTCAAGCAATAGGTTAAAACTTTATATCTGTTAGTTGAGGCCATACAATGTACAAAAAGTTCTTCCAAAAAGGCAAAAAAACTTACAGTACTCAGGCAGCACTCGGCAGCAGCCTGCACTACAAGATTGAGTGAATGCCCAGGACAAGGTACTCATACTGCTAATTTATTTTCTGCCATTACCAACGCTTGAAGGCGATTGTACTTTCCGCTCATTGAAGAAGCGTTATCGTAAGTTCTTAATGTCTATTTCATTCTCCTTCAAAGACTTGCTCAAGCCTTGAAATATATCTTCAGCTTTGTGGCCCTGGTTAGGCATGAATATTACAAATCTTTCAATAGGAATTCCTCTTTCTTTTCATGTCGATTAGTTTGTATTTTGTGGCGGTCCATAATACTAGATGAGTTTTTTCGGAAAAATCGAAAAATATAAAAAAACGACATATTACAACTTTACTTTATTCTATTGAAAACATGTTAATATGAAACAGTAGGCCTACATTCTACATTATTAATGGTTTTATTCTTACTTTCTTACCGGGTTCCGTGTAAATAAAATATTTCAGGACCAGGACCCAGGAGCAGTTAATCACTATTTATTTCTACACACACTGCCTATTGAACAAACTACTAACTTTAACATTAAAACTAAACTACACACACTAATTAGTAACTTAACTATTTGGTTATTATTTATGTTAAACTATCGTGAACGCTTGCTTGAACCACTATGCAGAAGATGACGAGTGCGCCTTCCTTATATGCGACAGCAATGCCTTCTAGAATTGTCTCCCTTGCGCTCCGTGTTTTCTGTCGCCTTCGCGAAACTTCCAGCTGGCAGATTGTGGGAGATATTCTTGTCAGGCTGGTCAAACACCCAAACACCACATTAAGTTAAACCAAATGCAAACGATAAATGAAGATTACGATCACCAAACTTTTATACTATTTATTTACTAAAACAAAAAACCTGATTTTAAAAATTGATGCAGAATCATTTTTCACCTAGACAGTGGTCGCGGGATCCTTTGTGGTGCGGGCCCATAGGCTGCAGCCTAGGTAGTATATGCTTAAATCCGGCCCTGTCTATACCATATAATAATACCCCACCCCTTGAGCCAGTTCTCAATTTACATTGTTTATCGAATCCATTTATGTTATATAGAAATATTTCTTCGTCTTTTATATTTACCTCTACTAGTATTATTATGTGAATTTTATTTATCTTTTTATTAATGTTTGCCATTAAATATGAGAAGTTAGATTTTAAGCTTCTTATATTTTGAAATATTATGTTTATTGAATTTCCTTTTGCATTCCAGTTATCTGTAGTATCCATAATTTCTGAGTTTGCCAATTCCATCTTATTTTATTTTTTCTTCTTCTAACAAATATTGACTTATATTGATTTTAAATCTTCTTCATTTTTGATTTTAATGACTTTTGACATATCATTTTTTCTAATTAATATTTCTTGATTTTTGATCCAAAAAAACTTATACCCTTTTGATTTGGCTTCTTGTTTCGATCTCCAAAACAGGGTCTTCTTTGCTTTTGTCAAATTTTCCTTTACATAAATTCTAGATTTGTTGTTGTTTTCAAATAATTCTTCGTTAGTGACATGACTTTTCTCCTTGTATGATATCAACCATTCTTCTTTATCTCTTCTACTTTCGAATTTCACAATTATTGGTCTACTTCTGTTCTGTTTAATTCTACCAAATCTATGGGCTATTTCAATCCTATCCAAGGTGTTTTCAACTTTTAAAGTTACTGCTAATTTAGCTATCGTGTCCAATATATTCTCATTATCTTTCTCTTGTACACCTGATATTTCTAAGTTATTTTTTCTCATTTGTGATTCTAAGTTGTCTACATTTCTCTCTAAGTTCACCATTGACTCCTTGAGCAATTTATTTTCGTTCTCCAGATTTTTTTGTTTGTCTTCCATTGTCTTCTGATTTTTATTTATTACATTTAATTTTTCTATAATTTCATCTTATTTTTTATCTAAGAACTGAATAGAAGATTTAATCTCTTTCAATTCAATTAAGATTGACTGAGCTAAGTCCTCCACTATTGAAATGGAGGGCTTCCCCATTTTTCCCGTCGGGGGTGTTGTATCTGTTGTTATCGCGTTTTTAATTTTCTTTTCTATTTCTGTGCTTGTTTTGGTAATATCTTTTTTATCCCTTAAGGTAATGTATCTACATTTCTTACATTTCCAGGCAAATCTTCTATTCAGAGTTAGTGCTTCCATTACGGCTTTATTCGCTTCACATTTATCGTGCTCTTCCACACCACAATACATACATCTCAATTCAGCCTTCTTCATTATTGTGTTGCATTCATTGCATTATTTGATATATTCACTCATTTTTTAGTTATTAGTGAATTTAAGTTGAACCTTATCACATAAATTTATAAAACTTATAAATATACTTATTTTTCTGGACCCCTGACGTTGCGTTTGATGGAGCTCGACATCCGCACGTCTACCTCGGTTGACGCATGCGCCTTATGAATTGAATATTAACAATATCAAATCATAATTATAATTACCTTATATGATTTGATATTGTTAATATTCAATTCATAACTACTTTGTTGTTTGTAAAGAACATTCTTTGTATTAAGCCTGAAGAAGCAGATAGTGTCATCTGCGAAATATAGCTATGTTTAAGAGAAGAAATGAAGTTGTTGCTTTTATTTCTAAATTAAAAGTAATAATTTTCAAAAGTCTAGTGGATTCGGTTTGAGATTGTGGTTTAGAGTGTTAGATTTTCATGAATAACCAAAAATTAAAGATATTAATAATTTAATTTTTAAAATTCTCTGTAATGTATATATAAATTTCAACAAATTGTCCATTTTGGAAAAAAAAAATGATTAGGAAAAAATGTAAAACAGTTAATATTAAAGAATAAAAATATTTATATAAAATAATTATGAATAACATTTATAATGTCAACAGGGCAAATAATAATCAAAATACTGAAAAAATATAGATACAATTGGCTAAAAATCTTTCAAATTAATAAATGGAATAATTTTGATCTATAAGATTGGAAAACCATATAAAACATAAATTATTTAGTCAAATTACTTGGGAAAAATATAATTCTGAAACTAAAAAAGTATTAAAAATATTAAAAAAATATTAATGTCTTATGTAATTGCTGAGAATATTATTCTAAATTTTTAACAATAATGTTTTGTTCAGTTTATTTTCTTTTGTATTCGATAATTAACAAAGGTAAGTAATCTAAGTTTTATAATTATATATTAATCTATCAGCCGCTGTATTACAGGTATACTTTATTTTTGAATAAATAATACGACTGGAGAACATTAAAAAAAAAAAAAAAGTCAAACAAGCAA
>JAFIDM010000006.1:8792111-8814446 GCA_023159025.1 Thereuonema tuberculata | reverse complement strand
AAAAAAAAAAAAAAAAAAAATCACTTTGTATTGTGTAAAAATAAAATAAAATTCATTATAATTTTTATCACAGTTCTATAAAGTGTAGACCTACTTCCGCTGATGTTCATAGACTAAATTAGCTTTTTATTTATTGATTTATTTATTTATTTATTTTTCAATTATCATAGCATAAATTTGTCGTGAGTAAAATAATGAATTTTAACCTTTTATCACAGTTTTGTAAAGTATACAACAAAAATAATAATATCTGAGACAACTAAAATGAATTTAGAAATTGTCTATGCATCTTTTTTTCAGGTTTTTCGTACGCAAATTTCTTGTATATTAATTGGAAAAGGGTTAAGGTAGAGTTCCGCTGACTTGCTGCAGAGCAGCGACTGCGACTCTTATGAATGCTCACATTGAGCCTCAAAATGGCCGCTCCTTAGGTAACATTGGTGTACTGACCTGTGTACATGGACCGTTCAAGTGGTATCGTCACAATTCAAAGAGGCAGTTGCTAGGCTCGATTGCTAGGGTTTTAGCATTGAAATTAGTTACGACCAAAGACATAATATACATATTATCCATGTTACATAATATATATGTCTTTGGTTATGACCAAGAAGGTGATTGTCTTGGTTTTTTCTTTGAGAAAAGACCCAAAAAATAATAATAAATAATCAGAACGCATTTTAAAACCCACCTTAGAGGTTTTTTCCCTTATTTTTATGAATTTTATGAGAAATATTATGACAAAAAAATCTACATTTATGCATATTTTTGAGGTTTTTACTGCCATAAATCCGATGTCGAGAGCTTGTGATTAACTCAAAAGCCACTCTCCAATAGCAAAGAACCGATTTGACTACGGAAATTATTTATTCTTCTACAATCTGTAATGAGTTTCTGTAAGTCAGATCGGTCCTTTGCTATTGGAGAGTGGCTTTTGAGTTAACCAATCACAAGCTCTTGACATCGGGTGCAAGGTGATCTATGGCAGTCTGAACCTCAAAAATATACATAAATACATCTTTTTTTTGTCTTAATATTTCTCATAAAATTCACAAAAATAAGTGAAATAAAAACTTAAGGTGGGCTTTCTTGATGTCTTAAAAATGCGTTCTGATAATTTTTTATTATTTTTTGGGTCTTTTCTCACAGAAAAACCAAGACAAACACCTTCTTGGTCGTATCTAATTTCAATGCTAAAACCCTAGCAACAGGCTGTTTGAACTGTGACGTAGGTTGTGACGACAGCACTTAAATGCTCCATTCTCACTTAGACCAATATCACTGGTAGATTCAAGTGGGAGCTTCCGTTCGTCCTCCACCTCATTTTGTCCTTTTACTGTGTTCTATTTAATTATTGTTACTTAAAAAAAAGCCATAAACAATTAATTAAAGTAATTTCTTTGAGCTTGTTTTATTGGGAAGATAAAATTAAAGTTACAGATCTGTTCTTCAAACTTAGCTCAGACAAATATATTAAGTGAAACATCATCATACAATTCATCCGAAATTATTATTTACGAAATCATGTAGGCTAATTATCTGCGGTTTTTTGTTTGAAAACTCTCCATTCACTAAATTATTGCTTTTTCGTATTTCAACTGTGATGGTGGAAACGGAATAGCAAGCAAAGAACATGCTCTTTTCTATTTCTTTGGCTGAACTTCGCCGAATGTCGCCCTCTTTTCCAGGATGTGGGGGAAGGGGTTTAGCTTAATCTTAAATAACCTTGAATTTGATTAACCAAGGTTATTCAAGATAACCATCAGCAGAATGTGCAGATGTCAATTTCTTAGAAAGATTTTCCATTGCAAGTTGAAAAGACACAAAGGATTATGGGAGTATTTATCTCTCTTCGAAAACGTAGAACTTTCAGTCAAAATGGACTCTGCTTCCGCTTCAGAGATGCTAAAATACATTTGATGCAATTTCAAAGAGATTGACAACTAAAGTCATTTAAAGTTCTACAGAAAAACTGTTCCGTTCTTCTGGGATATTAAAAAAAAAAAAACACAACAGAAAAATCGTTTTATCACAAAACAGATAATAACAGTTATATGTAAAGAGAAAAAAGCATTTAATTAAAACAAAATAAGAATTTAATAAAAAGTCATGAAATAGAAATATGGTAAAAAGTATCACATTCAAAACGTTTTACGCAAAAGCATAAAAACAAAAGTAAAATATTCAGATTTAATCAGTCACTCGTTTTTAATCAATTTAACAGACATATAATTTTACAAAGAGGTTTTCGGGTAAGAGATTCAAGGACTAACATAACAAATCTTCATTCAGACAGAGATAATATCAGTTATGAAGCTCCTATTTCTATTACCAAAAACAAGTCATTCTTAAAATAATATCAGGAATGAATTAGATCATTACTGTATTCTTTTATTTTAAGACTTCCGTAATTGGAAAGTGACTTTGAGTTTTAAAAAGAATTTCAAAGATATCTAGTTCGAATTAGATGATTTTATATTTTTTTCTTATTTTCTATATAGACCTAATTTCAATTGAAACACTGATAAATCAATTGAATAATTATTAAATCACACAATTATATTGAAAATGACAATTTCTTTTCTTGAAAAATTTTATTCACATCATTGAGAACACTTCCGGGCAGGAGAAAGAAAATCACGTTTTCCGTAAACTCAGAAATAAAGCGACGCCAGGCGGGAATTTCAGAAAGGCAGTTTGGAAGTGATTGTGTAACCTTGGGTTGTGAGACGGAGAACGTATCAACTTATTCTCTCCTCAGTTTGAATTATTGGAATCAAAACTTAAAAAACAGCATCTTTGGTAAGTGTTATTGTTTAAATCACTTTTTTATATATATAATTGCCTACAAATGATCGAAAAAGATATTTTGTTATTATTTTTTTAAGAATACGACTACAGCAACATGTTAAAAAATCTATTAGTTTCTTTTGCTTATTTCTTGGAACTAAACTACGATCATACGAGATATAAATAAATAATTTTAAATAATGAGGAGCTTAAATTATTTCACGATTCTTAAGGTTAGTGATTTGAACTTTTTTCAGCTCCCTCCCTTTTTGCGAAAAACAAAAACCAACAAACAGCAGCAACAACTTACGACAAAATGCTATAGGGTATTTTTTTTTATGCTTTTGAGGATTTGCATTTTTAAAATAATTTCTTTTTATAATTTTCTAATTTATAAAAATAGGCTAAAATAGTATTCAGTGAAATTTTCAATGAAAAATTGATAAAATGTTCTTTGAAATGCAGTGGTTTGAAGTTACATTTCTTGTCAGGAACTAACCTAAATCATTTTCAGTTTAAATATCTTTGACTGAAAATGATTGTAGTTTAGATCCTGTAAGAAATGTAATTTTTACATCTTAAACAGTAATTCAGTAATTTGTTTTTATTCAATTCAAATTTTACAGTCCTACTATGGAAATTTCCCTGTCAGTAGGTTCTGCAGTTTAATGTTAATAATCTGATTAATTTATGGTTGCTAATATAATGCAATATGCATGTAATCTACATATCGACATAATCTATAAAAATTTAAAACACATATTTCAAGGTATATCCACTTTAATGTGAAAATGCTGGCATGCGTGTATGTCTCTATGTATATAGTATAGGAGCGTAAATACACATTTATGCAGGTTCACATTTACATATATTACTGATTCACATTAATATTATAAAAGTTAAAGAATAAGAGAATATAAATTAAAATATTTCTGCTAGCTACGATTTCCTGTTTATTTATTTTTTTATTTTTTATAACTAATAATATAGTTCATTAAGTACCTTTTTACATTCTTCGTATCCTTTAATCCAGAGTTTAGTAACGAGGTAAATATCTTCTCGTGGAACTCCACTCTACCATTTAACAATAGTCTGAAAAGTCTCGATACCGATTAAGTTGATTAAGTAGTTGTTTTTCCTGAGAGTTTATATAAAACGTACAATTTTTTAAGCTTGGATTTCAATGTTTTGCAATTATTTAAACCATTTTATCTTATTTTCTGTAATGTAATTAAAGAGTTTCTTTTTAAGTCTTTGAAATTTTTAGGTTGTTTCAATTTTTGTCAAATTGATTAAATATGTTAACAATTATTTTACCTTTTAATCTTAATCCGTAGTTATTTCGAGGTGGTTCAAATTTTGGTTTGCTATAAGAGTTGCTTGTGATCGAGTAGAGTGTTGTGCATTCGGTTTTTATTTAGGAGAGTAAAATAGTTCTTTAGTGTAATTGTGTATACTATTTTTTGTTGTGGATATAATATTTTGTACTTTTTTAGGATATCTAATGTTTCAGTGTATGACATTTGTTTGAAGTTAGGGAAGATTATATTAAGGATATAATCTATGGTTTTGTCTATTAAGTCTATTTCGTTCTTGTTTGCATGTATCCAGTTAATTATGCCATAGTTCAAAAGCAAAATTCCCTTCCCAATTTTAATAGTATATTTAACAAATCGAGAATTTTAAGTAAGTTTTGTTTATATACTTCTTTTAAATCCTGCAATGATATAGAGGTTGAGCTAATAAATGGGACTGCTGATAGAAGATTAGTAAATTACTATAGCTCCTTAAAACTACATTTGTCCTCATGGTAAAACATATCCTAAAGAGGCTGTTATTATAGTAATAGGAAATAGAACTATACCAACATTTCAGATGAACTATGGTAAATATCTCGACCAAAATTTCAACTAACGACCAATGAAAGAAGCTCCATTAGCGTAGATAAAACGAAGAATCCAACCATTATTATTATCTCGGCAGATATGATCAACAGCTTGGAAGGCTAAATTGATATCTCTTTTTTAGCGTATGACAAGAAACAAACAAATTAGTATGTTACTAATTGAGTTCCTAAACTAACTCCTAATAACAAGCCGCAGTTTCATGAAGAAGAAATGCTTGAAAATCAATTAGATACGTTAATAAATTGTAAATAGTGGGTGCATTTTTCTTATAATCCTTCCAAAGATTTGTTTAATAAAAAATTTTGGCTTTGAAAGATGATGACAAGCTTTTTCTTTTGTTTTAAAGGAGTCCAAATTAGTTATAAAATTTATGTTTTATTTAAACTATTAAAACCAATGATGATTTCGTTAAGAATACTTTTTCTTGTCTCTTCAATTTACATAAGATGGTTGGATTCTTTTATATGAATTATGATTTGTTTTTCTTAGAATATTTGTTATATTTTGAAAGAATGGGTACTCATGGTTAAGGGAAGGGTAATGATTCCCAAAGGGATCGTCCATTAATCCGTGAGATTAAAAGGGGGAAGGGGTCTGGCAAAATCTCACCAAATCTCACCAAGGGGGAGGGGGGGGTCAACGAAAATTTCACGTCAACTTTTTCATTCAGAGAATATATGTATTATAATTTATAATAGATTACAACATTTTGTAATATTGACTTTTTGAACTTTTTGATTGTTTGTCTTTTTGAAATCTCACGTGAGGGGGGAGGGGTCCAATTTATTTAAAAAACACCTCATGGAATTAATGGACGGCCCCAAAGGTTTTTTTTTTTTCGATATTCGAGTTCTCAGTAACTTACTATATCTCAAACACTACTGCAGATAAAAATCTGAAATTTTGTAAACGATAAGTGAAGGCCTTGTAGTTTTGTTTTTTTTCAAAAAATTTTAATTTTAATTTATTAGATTTAATAATAATAACGTCCAAACTTTCCGTAAAACAAAAAAGTTTTTACGATTCTGCAGACCATCAATTGATATTTTTTTTCTATTGAAAGTTAAAATAAAATAAAGTAGATATTTACAATTGTAGTGTTTGGAATATTTCTCTTACTTTGTTTATATTTTTTTAAAAAAAAAAAGAAAACTGAATCCATAGTTTTAATTTTCATTTTTATGATTTTTTTTTTTTTTGCATTCTTCTCTTTTTCACAGCCAAAAACACTTTCAAAAATCACATAACAATTTTTAATTGCCGAAATACTGCATATTTTTAATGAGAAATTAATATCTAATTTCGCCCATTACTTGCCGTAAGAAATTGTTTTCAAATTTCAACACCAGGTGTAAGAGTTGCAAAAGGAATGTGACAGTTTACTGGAAGCCAAAATTAACAGATTTTCATTCTAATCCTCAGAGCTAATCTTTAAAAGCAAATTTTTCAAGCCTTTTACTTCTTTCCTGTATTTTAGCCTGATGGATAAAAGTACAAAATAAATCAGGGAAATCCGAAAAAAATAAAAACTTATATAATAATTTTAAGAAACCATGGATGAATAAAGATATCCTGAAACATATAAGAGAAAAGGATGTTTTATTCATCAAGCACAAAAATAATAAAACTAATAAAATCTATGAAAATAATTACACAAGGAAAAGAAATTGGTTAAAAATTACATATAAAAAATCAATATGTTAATAAATTCTAAAAAAAACAAACATTAATGTGAACATTAATATAAAAAGACATAAATAATAAAACTCAAAATAATAATTCAAATTTAAGTAAAGTAATAATCAAATGTAATAAAAACACAGTTCTTTATAATTTACACAAAACTTTTATTCATAAAATCCAAAAAATAGATGAAACGAATAATCAAATAATGAACTATGACTCCAAAAATTTAAATTCAATCGCAATTTTTACATATGTAGGGAAAGATTAAATATCCATAATTTATTAAGTTTAACTTTTTTGGATTTTAACATTACTGGTTTTATTAATACATAAGGTAAATCATGTTAATACATCATTTTCATGGAAGAAAGGAATTTACAGTTGTAAATTTGTTTTTATTGATTTCTTTTGTGGAATGGATTTGTTATCCTTTTATATTTGATTGAAGATTAGATTAATTCCTACTTTTTCGATAAGGCTTGTGTGACTTTACCAATCTGAGCGAACCTAAGCTGGCGTTTATTTTATGGTTGTATACATTAATGGCTTGTTTATTTTTTGTTGATTTATTTAATAAATTATTATGATAAGTATGATAATGCAGAGATAACTGATCCATTCAAATACGAAGAAATAAAAAGAAAATAAGTTCTTTTCAATGCTGGGATTCGAACTCGCCAACTTCTGCTTGTGAATCCGTCCTACTATCCACTACACCAGACATGTGGCTCCGAGAGCCTCATACGGCTCTTCATTGGGTTAAGTGCGGCTCCCAATAACTCTTGATAAAATATAGAATTAAAAAAAATATATATATATTAACTTTTCAACTAATTTTTTTGTGTTTTCTTTTTCATTTTTTATTTTCTTATATATCTATTTTTTATACTTTACATAGCAATTACAATATGTGTAGAAATGTAATTAAATTTGAATTTATGTATTTAATGATATGGAACATGACTATGGTGTGGCTCTTTATAGATATGAAAATCCAGAATGTGGCTGTCGTTGACCTCATGTATGCCCATACTTGCACTACACAGTTGACTCGCGATAATCCGACATTTGATAGTCCGACACGCTCGGTAGTCCGACGCAGGTTGGTTCGAAAACCGACCCGATTGAGGTGGTCACGGAGGTGAAATGCAAAATCTCTTGCGATGAAGGAATGTTGGCTGCAAACACTTTGATACGTTGGTGTGAGGAGAGGGAACTCGACTACGAGAACATTTTAATGTTAAAAGAAATTCAAGAAGCCATGACAGACTCTTTATGTAAGAAGAAACAAAAAACGATTACAGATTTTTTTTTTTAAACCGTAAATACATATGTACGTATTTTTATTTTTTATTTGAAGACATAAAATTATATTTTACATTATATACTGTAATTTTATTTTATTCAGACACAAATACAGAAATAAATTAGTATTACATACATACGTATTCATTTGTGTAAAACTATGCCTAATTATTATTTTTTGTTTTGTTTATATCCTCAATGGCCGTAAAATATGTACTCAATATGTATTGTAACAATATACATAGTATAGTACGTAGAGTACTATATATACTTAACAACTTAAATTTTCTTGCCTTAGAAGTCAAAATTCAGTTTTAAAAAATCAACCTTTGATAATCCGACATTTTTGATAATCCGACACTCCCTCAGTCCCGGAACTGTCGGATTATCGCGAGTCAACTGTCCTAATGTCCTCACGCTCAAAGATGAATCTCCCAGAATGCAAAGCAGATTACAGATTGTCCATTCCTTGCCCTTCGCTAACATTGAAATAGAAGAGGTCGCTTCTCTTCTATTTCAGTGTTAGCGAAAGGCCAGGAAAGGACAATCTATAATCTGCTTTGCATTCTGGGAGATTCATCTTTGAGCGCGAGGACTTTAATTTTCTTTCATTGAAAATAGAGAGGTAGCCTAATTGGCAGGGTGGCCACTCAACCTGGAAACCGAGAGAACCGGGAATTGTCAGGGAATTTGAAAACGGCCAGGGAAAACCGGGAAAAGTCAGGGAAATTTACGAAAATTTCTGGAATTTTCTCCCCTCTCCTGTCTTAAAATGCATGTGATTATAATGCAAAGTGTTTAAAACTGTGTAATTTGAGTTTCTCTTTAATTTAATGATAATTTACATTTATTGTAAAAACTCAAGTAATTTTATTAAAGAAAGCAAAATTTCAATAAAATCTAGAAATTAAAATTTTCAAATTTTAATGATACTAAACATAGGCCTCGCAACAGGTCCCTTTTTTAATCTAAAGTCTCTAAAAATCAGTTTTTGTCGAATTTGGTCCGTTTTTTTTTCCTATTTTCGTTTTTATTATGTTATTTATTAATTTATATTATATTTTTTATTGATTTTATTATTCAAAAATATATTTCGTTTTTTGCTCCCTTTTTTAATTGGCGCCCATGGCGGTGGCTTGTTATGGCGCTGCTTTTTCGTATTCCTTTACAAAATTGCTAATAGTCAGGCATAAGGATCTTCCGATTTCTATCCCACCCGCTGTTGTTTTCTTTAAGTAATTTTTCCGGAAGGTTATAAGAATGAAAGGAAAAAAAAAAAGAAACTTATAAAGCGGCAGAAATCACCGTAATACTACTGCATATTCGCGTCATAATTTGAAACGATTTAGTGTCAGTGTATACTCAATCCTTTTGCATCTTTCCAAATTTTTTATTCTTCCATTAACCAAATGTTTAAAAATTTTTCTAGTGTGTTATATGGTAAACATTTAATATTTATTTATCAGAAATATTTTTATTTTGGGCGGGGGGGGGGTGTCGTTTCATTTAAGTGCGTTACAATGTGCGTGCGTTTTGTGTAAAATATTAGTTTATATAAGTGCTTATGCAATCTCTAAAAATAATTAAAAACATCAAAAAATGAATAAAAAAAAAAACAAACCTTAAAACTTTATTATTTTTAAATATTGACTTAAACACATAACATTTTCATGGGGTCCAGGGCCCATTTTTTTTAAAAAAAAATACTAATTAAATTAAAAATTTGAATTTTTTTTTTTTGTGATTAATCATGCAATGACTACACAAAAACACCTCATAAAAATTTTCTTAAACTTTAAAAAAAAAAAAAAATAATAATTTTTTTTAAAAAAAAGTGGGGTAATTTAAAATTGATGTAACTCAAAATATTATTAACAGAATTTCAGAATTTTTTCACTTAATTAAACAGAAATATATCACTTTTAATTTGTCTTCGGCATTTAAAAAAATATATATAAATTTTTAAACTGAAAATTAACGATTTTTCAATGTAAATTTTTTTTAAAATCTCATATTATAAAAAATAAATATTTTTTTCAAATTTGCCGAAGACAAATTATTTTCAAACATTTTTTTAAAGTAAAATGTTTGAAAATGTCATGTTTAAAATTTCAACTCTCTACTCTTTATTATGCTAACCAATAATTTATTCACCATTTTCAAGTTTATATGATACCTCTTTACATGAAAAATAAGAATAAATGATTATTTTTATCAAATGCTGAATTTTAATCAAGAGTCATATCGAAAAGTTTAATTCATACACTTTACATCAGTTTCCTCCAGAAAAGTAATTCTACTTAATTAGATATTCAGGGAGTTTTATGGTAAGTAATGTCGGTTTTAATCTGATAAATATGGTGTTTCTTCGCTATCTAGTTTCTTCAAATAAATTTTAGAGGCATTTATTTTAACATTTTGGTTATCACTGTATTCTGTATATTTCTTGTGATCTTCATGCACAACATTCATAAAAGGTTCTTTTCCTCTCAAACATTGAAAAATTATATTCTATAATGTTATATTCAAATCTTCTAAATGTTCACCAGTAATAAAGTAAACAAAATACGCATAATTACCTCTATTGAAGTATAATTAGAACCTTGAAATTTCATATTTGAAATTGAAAATGTTTAATTTTAGGTCCCTTTTTTAAGATTTTTGTCCCTTTTGGTCCTTTTTTTACGAGTTTTGGTCCCTTTTTTACCTAGGGAAAAAGTGAATATCTGTTGCAAGCCCTTTAAACAGTTTGCAATAAACTAATACGATGGTGTTTCAATTCATAAATTATAAGAAGTAAAATTTATTCTGTTAATGGTGTAAACTTATTACAGAGGAAATTATTAAACACAAAATATTTACCAAGAGAGAAAAACTTGCAATTGAGTTATCTAAATCTGAAGGCGATAATCATTGAAAAGGGTTTCTACAATTCATGTCCAGTCCCGCACCTAGTTTTTTTTTAATTCACCTGGAAAATCTGGAAAAGTCAGGGAATTTTAAAATGTCTGGAGAGCGGCCACCCTGATTGGTCTATTCAAATGTAAATTTCCACATAGGATTTATGAACGGTTTAGAAGTTGACCTCAAGTCACGTGACTTACGGCTGACCCAAGTAGATGAAAACTAAAAAGTTTTAAGAAATAATTACACCAATAAAATTTCGATCATCGAAAAAGGGGGAAACAAAAAAACATAAAGTTAAAATCAGTATTAAAAAAAACAAAAACAAACGCTTAAAATTATTCATCAAAGAGAAAAACAAAATAAGAAAAAAAAAACAGAACTTACTTACTAGAAACATTATTCTCTTAAAAGAAAAAAAATATATAAAGTTAAAAGGAGAATAAAAAAAAAAATATCTTAAGTACACTAAATAATCAATAAAAGAAAAAATAAAATCTGTCATCTGTGAATTTCTCCCAAGTGAGTTCATGAAGTTTCACCTTAGTTTATTTCAATTAGAGTAACACCAATCAAATATCGCAGCGAAATCAAGAAGAATCGTCCTAGGTTTCTTTTAATTAGAGTAAAAATAATAAAAAAAATCATCCCCAAGCAATTCCATCAAAGATTTCATGAAGTTAGATATACAGGGTGTACCTGAAATGTGCTGCCAAACTTAAAGATTGTATTCAATCATGCAAAACAACGAATCAATGTCATATAAACATGGATCTCGTATTACATGCTCATTTAATCTTTTCGTCCCTACAGTCACCAAACCCTTCTTCCTTAAAATTATGCAAATGAAGGTTTGCAAACGTCACCATTCCATTCCACAAGTGAATTCAAGAAGTTTGACATATCACCCGGTCACTTAACCTTTTTGTCACAAATAATCCTACGATCACCTAACCCTTTTTTCTTTAATTAGGCAAATTACGAGTTCAACCCTTTGTTCATATCTTAAACCCTTCATTCACCTGACCTTTTTAGATATGCAAATTTTGGTCCACATCACCCTAATTGCTAATGATATGCAAATAGTTATCTGGATCACCCGAAATTGATGATCTGGAAGGTTCCGGATTACTTCTATATAAATAGGTGTTAACATCACTTAAGGAAATTTTAAAAAAATGGATAAGAGAGCTTTCAAAAGCAGAGTTTTCAAAATAAGCTGAAATACAGAAACATAGTAGGAATGCTAACACAGTCATTTAATCTTCTGAAAATTAGTGATGTAAGAACTTTTTAAGTCAAAAAAGCATATTATTCAGTAAAGCATACAATTATCTAGCTAAATGTAATTGATCTTGGCTTCCTTATTACATAGTTATTAAACTTTTGAAAAACTATGAACAATTCCAGGTATCAGTCTATATATATCTTGTTTTAAATCTATTATAATCATTATCTCAACAACAATGAAAATTGATGTAAAAAATGCTTCAAATCTTTAATTAATAGAAATTATATTATATGCTTATCTTCAAATAGCACTAAAGCATTTATTATTAGTGAATTCCTTGAACTGATTAACTTATCTTCAATCTGTTTCCTTCTTTTCAGGCTCATCTATCAAAGCTCCAACGGGACGAAATAATGCTTCAGAAATTAGTTTCTTCTTCAGGAAAGTATAGAAATGTGATTACAGACAAATACCAATGAAGAAGTTAAATGTGTGCTTAAATGGTTCTTGTACATGCTGAAATAGTGTTCAATAGTCATAAGAGGAAATCTAAGTATTTACTATTTTCTTTTTCTTTGCATTCCTAACTTAAAAAAAACAAACTAAACGAAGAAGAAAGACTCTTAGAGAACGTGGATGAACTCAACAATACTTTATGGATAAAGTTATAATCAATGTTCACCGAAATAATATATTGATTTAATTTGAAAAGATTCCTTCAAGGGTGAAAGAATGCAGAAAATATATACAAAGGTCTTGGATTTTAGTAAGGAAAAGATTAACGAGGAGAATATTGACAGAATAGTGGATCTTCTAACGAACTCAGAAACAATAGGAGAATTAAATGTTTCTCGTAATAAAAATGCCATCTTCATCTTTGCAACAGAGTTTGCATCAGCTCTAAAAGTAAACAAGTCTCTTACGCATTTAAATCTATCACAGAATGACATTGGCAAAGACGTTGCCTCGGCTCTGTTTCAACATGAAACCATAACACACTTAGATCTTTCTCAAATCCGCATTCCCTTTCAATTTCTAAAACAAATTATTGTGACTAAGAATTTACAAAATCTGAATGTTAGTTCCATATTTGCGTATCGTAAATCAAACCGTAGGGCAGGACAAATAGTAGATAGATCTTTAAGTCACAAAAGGCTTGTACCACACTTAAGAAAATTGTTACTGACAACATGTACTCTTAAGTACCTTAATGTCTCAAAAAGTAATATTGATTCTGCGGATGCAAAGCAGTTATTCAATGCCTTGTTAATTAATGAAAGTTTAACTGATTTGAATCTTTCTGAAAACAACATTGATGGATTTTGCATATCAGATTTAACAGAGATGCTTAAACACAATAAAAGTCTTAAAATACTAAATCTAAGCAATAACAAATTGTATCATACTGATTTTAAAGCAATAGCTCTGTCTTTATTACAAAATCGGACGCTAAGGGACATCAATCTTTCTTCAAATCTTATACAACCATCTGTTGATACAAGGGAATCTGTTGTACTTTTGCTTAAAAATGAAACCCTAACTAGTTTAAATTTATGCAACAATAAATTAGGAGATGATACTTTACGAGCAATAGCAGAACAGATAAGAAATAACACAACTCTAACTATGCTTTATTTAGATGAATTCATGACCATTCCTATTGCAAAAGATTTCGCACTTGCGTTGCAATGTAACAACACATTGTCAACGTTACGTTTAGGAATTACTGGAGATATCACACTTTATAACGAATTTGGTTATGTTATAGCTAAAGAAATAACAACTACTTTAATGAGAAATAATGTCATCACATCCATTGATTTTTCTAACTATGCTATGGGAACAGATGGTGCTAAACATATTGCCAAATTTTTGAAAAATAGCGAGACAATCACTGATCTGAAACTATGTTGGAATGATATTCGAGTAAATGGGTGTAAGTACATTGCACAAGCTCTGCTCATTAATAAGAGCCTTTTAAATTTAAATCTTGGACAACATGGAAGTTTGACTGAGGGAATAGTGGCTCTGTGGAATGCCTTGAAAAAAAACAGAACACTTGTTAGTCTCGATGTTTCTTTGTTTCCGTTAATTAGGAGCACTGAAATTGGAGTAAATGAATTGGTGGAAGTTTTAAAGTGCAATCCTGTTCTGAATACCCTTCGCGTTGTTGGAATTATAATAAATAGCGATGCACTGAAAACACTAACGCAGGCTTTTCGATTCAATACAACCATGCTTCATTTGCAACTCGATCATTATTCGGAGCGCTACAGTTATTATCCCAAGAAACTTCCTGATGAGATTATTTTTTATTTGGATAGAAACAGAAATCTCCTGAGGAAACTCACGGGTATTGCTAGATACATTTATTCTCATAAAAGAGAAACTGAACTGATTTTAGGCCATGTTTCGAAGAAAGATCTTGAAGAATTCGAAGAATACAAGGGACGATCAGCACTGATACAATCACTGAAAGAGTTCGATTTCTGTGCATCAGAGGCTGCAAAAGTTATAGACTCTGTACATTTCTTTATTAAGAGATATTTCTTTACTATTGCTGGAATTTATGAGGACATATTTTGTACTTTACCTTTAGAAGTTCGCTTTAGTATAGCCTCCTATTTAATGCTTAAGGATGTTCATTAATTGTCACTGGTACCACAATTTGCTAATGTAAAATTGTAAATATTATAAAGTTTATTTTTGTATTTCCTTATGTAAAATCTTGTTTTTTTTTATGAATTTATTTATTTTAATGTTAGATTTTGGTTTTCTGTTTGAATAATTTAAAAATGTTCTAAATAATATATTGTATATTATTTGAAGAAGACTGTCGAAAAAATAATTAAAAGAAAAAATTACAAGTAGCAAATGATACTCTTTAATAGCTATCAGAATAATGATATAAGACACATCCTCTTCCTATCAACGCAATATTTCGCAGTTTATTACTTTTAACTGCTTCATCAGGCATAATATACATGAAAAAAAACTCTTCGTAAAATATAATAAAGAATTTGGTAATAATATCAGAAAATTTTGGGAATATATACAACTTATATACTGTTAACAACATTTACCATAAGTCTTCTTAATTCTCCCTCTTCTAGACATTCTATATATTGTATAATATAAATATAAATATTTATAATATAAATATTATCTAAATATAATCTAAAATATTTTCGTTATGCTGATGATATTTTAATAATTTGGTTTGGTACTGATCGGCAATTTGAAATTTTCTTCAAAAATATAAACAAAAGAAATAAAGACATGAAGTTCAAAATGGAGAAGGAAGTGAATAAGAAACTAAATTTCCTTGACCTGTGTTTAATAAATAAGGACAATAAAATAGTTTTAAAATATTACAGAAAAGAATTCAAGAAAGACCAATTATGAAACTTTGCATCAGGATATAGTTTTCATATAAAACGAAACATCATTGAAAACTATTTAAGGATTGATAGATCATCAAGCAGTGAAGAAGATTATAAAATAGAAATTGATAAAATGAGAACAATTCTAATGAAAAATGGATATACTGAAACTTTTATCGATAATAGTATCCAAAAGTATAATTATCCCCGACCTAATTAAAAATAGTATTGGACTGCAGAGGATTTGTAAGAACTTCAACATTGATGTAGGTTTCTATTACAGTAATAAAATAAAAAATATTATTTGTAATAAAATAAATACAAGTGACAAAAAAGGGGCAATGGGAGCTATTTACAAAATAGAATGCATGATTTGCGATGCGTTCTATCTTGGAGAAACCAAAAGAACAATAAAAGAACGGGCATTGGAACATAATTCATACATAAAAAACAAATTAGAAGAGAAATCTGAATTGGCTGAACACTGTATGAATAAAAATCATTGTGTAAAAAATGAAATCAAAATTTTATGTATTGAAAAAGATTGTAAAACGAGAAAAACCATGGAAAGTCTACTAATTAGAAATACCAAAAAGATGAATATAAATAGAAATGAAGGTGTTAATGTAAACAAATTTATTGTGGAAATGGCCAAAGAGTTTAATAATGTATGTATCTCAAATTGTAAAAATAAGGTGAAAATTAAAGAATTAGGAGAATAACATTTGTAAGTATTGTTGTAACAATACAATTTCATGAATGTCTCACATATGTATCGTTTTCCCCTACTTGTTTGTAACATATTGTTGTTGTTTTTCGGCTTTGAAAAAGAAAAGAAGTCATGTCTTTTCGAAAATTAAGAGATATTTATTTTAATAAATGTATTGTTTTATACATTTATTTTTGTTTTATTTTGAAGATTTGAAGACTTTACAATATAAAGACTGTTAACAACATTGTTTATAATAATTGTAAAACTTTTAAAACTTCCATATTATTACAATAGATTTTGCTAATAATATCAGAAAACTCTTGAGAATATATATTCAACTTATATACTGTTAACAACATTGTTTATAATAATTGTAAAACTTCTAAAACTTCCATATTATTACAATAGATTTTGATTACAAAGTATTTACATTATTAAAGACAAAACACCATATCTGCATCAAATAGTTTATTAAAAAACTGTGCGAATTTTCGGGATGATAATAGTTACGCCATCCCTTCTTCAAGCCAAATGAACAATAAAATAATTCTTCGGAATAACCAAAAATACAAAATAGTAATAAACATGAAAACACGTTGAAACAATTCATAATTGTTTTTACAGTATGCTCTTTCATTGCTTCACAATTTTTGAAAAACAAATATATAACAATAAATCCAAACAGTAATATTTATTATTGAAATTATTGAAATTTTTCCAAATTTTTACAATTGACTTTAAATTTATGTAATAGTGCTTGGCTAATTTCTACTCCTTTCTGTTATGTTCATTTATTATTAGAAATTATATGCCTGATATAATTATATATTATTGTATATTATGCCTGATGAAGCAGTTAAAAGTAATAAACTGCGAAATATAGCGTTGATAGGAAGAGGATGTGTCTTGTATCATTATTAGTAATTAATTGCATATTATGTTTGAATATTAGAGCTATCAGAATATTAACACTGGTTGGTCAGTTGTGATAACTTTGGTAACGGAATAGTACAAATACGGATAAGAAATTGTAATAAAACCTAGCAATTCAACTATTTTGTAAATTAAGAAGACACTATCAAAGATGTAGCCCAAAGAAGATGGAAATCCCTTTTCGTTGTCTATTCCAGTAAATACACTTTATTTAGTAAATAAATCAAAACTTACTTCGGCCTTCTATTGCTGGATAAGGAATTTAGAGTAGAATCAATGTCTAATTTCAACTAAGAGTCCTTGAGAAAGGATATTCAGTGAATAATAATGGTGGTAATAGTTGATTACTGATTGTATTTTTCTTTTGGAATATGCTCTAGAAAATAAGACGCAATTGGAAGAAATATATAATTGTGTTGATCTATTTGTTTATATTGTAATCACTAGCAGAGTGATTTGTCTGTTTTGTCAGTAATAATCACACTTTGTTGAATAACAAAATGCCCCCTTTGAATTTGTTGTTTTATCTTTGATTTTTATACTGCTGTACTTGCATAAAAATGAATTTCAAAAACATAGACCAATAGCTTAAAGGAATTACATTTGCTATGTATTAAACGCTATCTTATTTAAATATTAAGATTTTTAAATGCATAATTTAAAAATAATACGTTTATTTTTCTCTGGCAATGATCTAAAATGACCTCTATCTTCAGCAAAAGTAATTTCACATTGTACAGTAATAGCACATTGATATCAGAATCAATTCACATTTGATTATGAGTCATGGCACAATAATTAAAATACGTAATAGCTCTACATGAAATTAACAGTTTGTTTTAATATATTTGCTAAGTGAGTGTTTTTATTTAGCATAGTCGAAGTTAAAGGCGTACTCAGGAATTAGACTATTCACGTTCATTATGAAGACTTTGTATAAATAGAAATCTATACTAAATACTATCATAATACTGAGTAAATGCAAAATTTAAGGTATACAAATAAGGACATTAGATTACTTATGATTATTCATTAGAATATTATGTTGAGAACTGAATATAAAGAGAATTGAATTTCAAGGTAAGTTATTCAGTAATAATTATTTCTGTTTTATTACTCTGCAAAGTTGAAATGAAATATATTTAAGTACATTCTTATTGATATTAAAGAATAGAAAAAAACTAAAAGATATAAATATATAAATTGAAAAAGGCTTTGCAGTGGAAGCAGGGGAAAGTAATGTAAAGTAGAAATTATGAAAGATGAACGTAAGAAAAACAATAAGAGAAACGGAGTAAATGATGGATAAAAGTAAATAGTCAATTTTGGACATTAAAGTAATATAGGCAGTAATCAAAAAAATGTCTGGGAGCTAAAAAAGTGTTAAAAGAAAA
The DNA here is from genome assembly GCA_023159025.1 of Thereuonema tuberculata. NCBI lineage: Eukaryota > Metazoa > Arthropoda > Chilopoda > Scutigeromorpha > Scutigeridae > Thereuonema > Thereuonema tuberculata. Next base: position 8,796,204 of record JAFIDM010000006.1, on the reverse strand, counting down.
AAAATAAGATATTTGAAAAATTATAGCCTGGAACGTTATTGGATACAAAGAAAAAAAAAAATTGAAATTTGCGAGATTATTTTAATTAAAGACTGGTGGAGAATGAAAGGAAATACAATAAATAAACTTTACATTAAGTGAAGTAGATAACAAGAGGAAGATCAGTTGGTGGTGTATTATTTGAATAGAAGGAAATAAAAGAATTGATTATATCCCAAATTCAAAAAGTAGATGGTCTTGTCATTGAACAGATTTTTGATTAAGAAAAAAGCTTGAAAAATGCTAGTGTACAAAATAAACGTATAGAAGTTAATTGGTGAAACAAAAGAATTTATATTTGGATTTTTAACAACAAAAAAAGAAATATTAGGGAATTTTTAATGCTGTGATAGTTTCAATGCAAATCATATTATAATGAATGGGAAGAGAATAGCAATTGTAACGATAGAAGTAAACAAAAAAGAGGTTATAAAGATAATGGAATGAGCTAAAGAAAATAACTGAGAACTATCCAATGGAAATTGAAAATTAGACTTTTATTGGTAACTAGCCGGGTACCGTTGCTTCTTTCCTTTGCATATATATATAACTTTATTTATTTAGCAAATTATCGTCGAAATCGGAAAATATACGGGTTTGCTGCCCGATGTGGCCTTCTCCGCATAATTCAGATGTATTGCGGATTTTCAGCCACACTTTTTATGATCATTTTAAAGCGAAAATAAAAATCCTCTATTCCCTATCCGATGGGATTTTCGAAAAATCCGGCCTTATTCCTTATTTACATCATAAAGGGAACCTCTGTGCAAAATTTCAGCTTTCTAGGCCCAAGGGTTTGGGCTGGGCGTTGATGAGTCAGGACTTTTCTTTTTATTTATAGAGAAGATTATTATCAACACGCCGAAAGATGAACCTCCCAGAATGCAAAGCAGATTATAGATTGTCCTTTCCTGGCCGACCGCTAACATTGAAACAGAAGAGAAGCGACCTCTTCTCTTTCAATGTTAGCGGTCGGCCAGGAAAGGACAATCTTTAATCTGCTTTGCATTCTGGGAGGTTCATCTTTCGGCGTGTTGATAGTAGTGAGTTCATTTATTGATTTGTGTCTCAACATTCTTAAAAACAAAAATCAAAAGTAGCTTTCAGAGTTGATGAGCACTAATTACAGACCGTATGCCAATTACAATTAGATTTTATACGTTACGTCGCACGGAACGAGATAAAAAGGCTAAAGATAATGTTCAGAAAAGTATATCGTTTGGAAAAAAGGTAATTTAGAATTTGTGATACATGAATTTTGGAGATGACAAAAATAGTTGGAATCAAACAGATTTAAAAACAGTCAGAAACGGCTGTAAAGGATGTTTGTAGAATTCTGAAAAATATAAAATGTATAGTATTTGAAGGAAAAAGAAATTTTGGCTTTAAAAATTTTTAAGATGGTATGATAACGAAATAAAAAGATTAATATATACAAATGAAAAGAATGTTATAAATTATATAAAGGAAAGTAGTACGAGGATTAGATACAAGACTAAATATAGCGAAACATTTCAGAGCATTAAAACTATGATTTTTTTCATGGAGAAATTGTGAATATAAGAGGATGCAACTAATTCTAAAGTGTGGCCGGAAAGGTCCCGTACCCTCTATTATATAGAAATAAATGTAAATATTTAGTATTGAATGTTATTTGTTGACACTAGAATAACAATTGAAATGGTGACATACACATGTTACAAACAAGGTTAATTCGCGGGTATCATGGAACTCGTACGGCTACAGCAGGACAGGGCACTTGGTCACATCGCTCTTACCGTGCGCAGGTTTCTTCATGAACATTTTCTAGGACGCTGGATTGGTCGCGATACTCCAGCATCGCAAGCTCCACTGAAATGGCCACCACGAAGACCTGACCTCACGACGCCTGACAACTCATTGTGGGGAATCATCAAGGCCTACATGTCTGAACGTCGTTATACTACAAATAAAGAATTGCACGATGAGGCTGAGAACGCATTTCGAACCATCACACCGGACATGCTCCAATCAAATGTCAAGCAGGACCTGGCAGCGCATGAACTTGTGTTATAGCATGATGACGAACTCACAGATGCATTGGACACTTATTTTAGAAAAATATTTACACATTATGACTACCAATGAGGAGGTACGGGAACTTCCCGGCTACACTGTACAACCAGTTTGTTTTTTATAATATTGGAGTGAGGGAACACAGTTACTCATATTCACATGTGATGTTGAACTAAAACGTCTGTTACTACTTTGGATATTATTCTGATAATTGAATGTATTCTTCCTTTGGGCTGAAAATATCTACACTGGTTGTAGCCCGAGAAGATAACTGGCAAGAAAATCAAAATTCTTTATTAAAAAGAAAACAGTTGTTGAAGAAGATTATTAAATTCGGTTCAGATGAAAACAGACTTGAAAAAGTCAAGGTTATGTACCTCAGAAATTGTAGAGCTTTGTTAATAATTGTTTACAAAACGGAAGGGAAATACATCCAGTATCTAATTCCAAGATTATCATAAGTTTGTATATTATCTTATCTTAGTAACAATTCCAATAAAATATTTCTGCTTGTGAACATTCAATCACTTAAATGGTCCGAACTTTATGGTAGAGATGTAGCTGAAATAACAATGAAGTGAATGAAACTTATTTCATGACAGTGAAAAAAAATAAAAGATCAGAAAAGACTTTACTGAGACTTATTAAATTCTCATTAATTTAACTTTAATTATTTCTTTCAGTTTTAATATAAAATGCACTTAGATAATGTTCTAACAGAAAGATTGTCGAGAAATACAGCAAGAGAAATCAAGATTATTAAGATTGGAATATAGAAACCAATAACGTGAGATTACTTCAGCGAGTTAAGTTTTTCTGATATCTATTGTCTTCAGCCTGATAATCAAATTCATTCCGTTTTTTATGTTGAACAGAATGCTATTAAATTATGTTTATTAAAACAGTAACTGTTAATAGACATTTTTGACATTTGTACTTAGTTAGCCATCATTTGTATATCTGAAGCTCACAAGAGAAATATCCTGCAAAATATGAATGTACCTTAGATTACCATAATAATCTACACCGAAATTCCTTTCAATCCTAGAGATCCTGAGGCAAACTAAAATTAGAGATCCTTTGTATTTTTATTACTATTCTTAGTGAGGCCTTTTTAATTTGCCTTTTTATGTAAGGGTCAAATAATGAACTGAAGCAGCTTAAAGAATAATGTATTGTTCAGCATCTTATTTGCTTCAGTTCAGAAAAGGGCTTGGTTTAAACAAAACAAGTACTATACTTTCAAACATGAAACTGATTATTTTGGAGTATTTTTTTTCCGTTATTTTTATTTTTGTTTCTTTTCATATCTCTAAGCTTTATCTTCATTTTGTGGTTTTCATTCAGACTGTTCTCTCATAGGAAGTCCAAAGTTATCCATTAGGTTTTCTCCTAATGTTACTTTCTCTTTTTCTCAATAAATGCAAATAAAAAAAAAAAAAAAATCATAATTAGATCGTTTTCAGATAGCCAAGAAGAAAACACCTTTTAAAGAAATGATAAACTCCGAGTCTGAAATAAAACATTTATTTAACAAACAAAAATATTGAATAACAAAAAGGTAGCTTAAATTTTTGAATCCTTATCTGGGGGCACGGCAGTGCCCCCGCCAAGACGAGCCGAAGGCAGGAAGGGCACTACGTACCTTTTCTGGAAGTGTTTCGTCGTATTTTCCAACCCTCATAGCTTCGGCCTAGATAATACTAGAGAGCTCAAATTTTCAGGATATGATGCAGTTACCAGACTAATGAAATACGCTAAGTTTCATTTATTTAGCTTTTATACTTTGGATTTTATTAATACCTAAAATACGTCGATTCCGTCACTCACTCACTGACTGACTGACTGACTGACTCATGATCATCAAAACCTCTAGGGTACTTCCTGAAGTCCTAGAAAGCTGAAATTTGGTATGCAGGCTAGGATTAGCACACAAACAACAAAAAAATTAAGAAATCCGTAACTTTCACATTCCAACCCCTCATAAGGGGGGGGGGGG
>JAFIDM010000006.1:8775784-8791711 GCA_023159025.1 Thereuonema tuberculata | reverse complement strand
TAGGGTTTTTAGAGTTAGGGCTTGTAGAGTTAGGCTTCGTAGAGTTAGGGGCTTGGCTCTACATGAGATCTCATATCTTTTTAACAGTGAAAGCATTATGAGCATGTGAGTCTTGGCAACTTATTTTACACGAAGTGTTTTGGGTGGGATATATTATTTCTCAAAAGTGCGTTTGTGTCGGTACGCCATATCTCCCTTAATATTTCATCAAAATCAATGATTGAAACATCATTTTGAAGATTAAGTTGACTACTAATGACGAAAAAGAAACAAAGTGTTATAAATTAATGTTTTCGTTAGAAAACTTTATTTTAAAAACCTTTTACAAAAATGTAGACACGCTTCAACAGAACCGACTTATCTTTCGAAAGCGAAACAACTTTTTCAATAATTCAATAGCGTCGTAAACTTCAAATATATCCTTTTTGAATAAAAATGCACTTTAAAATGATATTTCATCGTTTATTTAATAAGAACAGAGAAAAAACAAACAAAGATTTATATTTTAATAAAAATAAACGATTTATTACAATAAAAAACATAAAAATTTGTCAACTTCTCATATATTATTTCTCAAAAAGTTTCGTTTTTTATCTCCTTTAAGACTTCATCAAAATCAATGATTGAGATATAATTTTGAAGATTACGTTCACTGCTAATGACGAAAAGGAAACAAATTGTTTAAAATTAATGTTTTCGTTAAAAAACTATTTTAAAAACCTTTTCATAAAATGTAGAAGGCTCCATCTATTGACACATTACCATTCGGTGATTGATAAACATACCATGTGAATTATTCGCAGAGGTCAACCTTTTTATATAAATCTAGAAGGTACCATCTATTGACAATGTGTTTAACTAACATGCACGACAGCTTTGGAGTTTATTATTTTTCAAAGGTGGTTTTTTTTTTTGTTGCAAATTATTCGCACAGGTCAACTACTTAAAGAATTAAAAATATAACTCCCTCCAAAATATATTTCTTTACCAATACAAATAAAAGTGAAATTGTAAAATGAGAATTTGGTTAGATTAACTGAGTCCTTTGGCTGTTTTTAGAGATGTCGGCTGCCAGTCACTGTCTCTGTCCGCTGGGTTCTCTTTGTTTAATGTCCTTCTGTGTTAGGCATCTGTGTTAGTAAAAGGGCTGTCCCTTCACCAAACCTCGGGAAACTCGGCTGCTACAGCTGGCTTTTCTTTGGCGATCTATCTTCTAACTCCGTACTTTGGGCTAGAAGTCCGTTGTTAGATTACGGGCGTCCCTTGCCTAACCTCGAGAAGTCTGGCTGCTTCACATCCTCTGTGTACTTTTTTTAAAAATCTCTTTCCTCTATTTATAGGAAAGGTCTCTCGTCACTTCCTTTTTCCTTCCAAATAATCCCCTTAAATGCAGGGATTATCTTGATTAGCTTTTCCCATTTCCGCTTTTTAAATCTCGTTGTTTCTGGATGCGAAATAAAGATTCAGTTATTTTCAAACCAAATATCCCCACAATATGAGTTTTACAAAATCTTAAAGTCTAAGCAGGTATCCCCAATAGTTAAAATCTTAAAACCTAAGCTAGCTGAAACCAAAGTACCCCATGAACATAAAATAACATTTGTTTGGACTGATCATTTAATTATTTACTCCGTAATAAAAATGAATGTATTACGTTTGCCTTTCTTTTGTTCTCTTTCGTAATTTCTACTCATTTTTATTTTGCTTTTCTTTGTTTCCTTTGCAAAATCTTCAACATACATACATTTTTTTTTCAATCTTCTTTTAACCTTTTTCTATCCCGTGACGCGTGTCAATTGTTTTTGAAGAAATCTTCAACTAATTTCTTAGTAAATCCATTACCGTTTGTTTTGTGGCTTTCTATTTTTCTTTTCATTTTCATAAATAATTTAATTATTTCTGAAACTGATATTGTAACTTATGTGATTAAAATGTCAGCATTAAATTTGACATTTAAAAAAATTATGAAAAAACTGACACTATCGGTTTTTTTTTCAGTTGACAACCCTTTTCAAGTGTGATGACACAGCAGAAGGAACCTTTTTGAATTTGGGCCAGCTGAATAGAATGCCAATCACATTGAAGCTTTAGCTCGTTGTCAAAATAATAATACTCTGCCTTTTTAAGTAATGTAGTCCAACCTTCCGCTGACTGACAATGCTAGTCAACTGACAAGAGAAACCGGTCAGTTTTGTAATACATATTTATAATGTTAATGTCAATGTTTATTCTGGGTGAAGACAGTTTAATTGTATTGAATTATTACTTCTAATTCTATCTCCCACTTTTTTTAATACTATTATTTGTGACTTTAAAAAAAATAAATAAAATTTACCAATTTCTAATATGAATTGAATACAATAATAAAGCCATACACCTGATTAATCAAAAATTATTTATAGACATGAAATAGGGATACAACGTTTCGCTATCGAGAAATAGCCTTCTCAAGTGAGGGAACAAAAATTTTTGATGTCAATTTATACATAAATTTCTTGGATGAAACAGGACTGGTAACTGCGCATGCGGATGATGTCATTAACACGCATCAGGTATCCCTCTGACGGCCAGTTTCGGCAACCGAGCTGTCCTCGACTGAAAACACTAGAACTAAGAAACAAGTCGTAAACAACTTTGTGACGTAAAAATAAAATTACAATAGGAAAAGGACTAAACATGAGCAGTAAGATATACAGTAGGACAATAAACTTAAAAATAGGGGATGAGCCGCCTGTATTAAAGTAACAACCAATGAAAAGCGTACCTCACTTACAGGCATGCCAGTTCTTTCTCCCATTTTATTGATTTCGCTAATCCACGTAAAATGGCAAAATCAAAACCTGAGTTCCACAGGAAGTGTATCGAGACGTACTATATACTTACTGATCCGAACTCTTACAACGTTAGGCTGTCGGTCCCCAGCATGACTCAATACGGCCTCATAAAGAGAAAACGTAAGGTCAAAGACGGAGGAAAGAAGACATCACGGACATTACGGCAGTTGACGCAGTAATATGTTCACTTTCTAAAGTTTATTAATATTATCATGGTTCATTGTTTTTATGTTTTTCACTAATCAGTGTTTTTTTAAAAAAAAAAAAAAAAAAAAAATAATTGTTAAAAGAAAAAAAAAAATTTTAAAGATTTTTTTGAAGAAAATTTGCAAGAAAAAAAAAAAAAAAAATTTTTTTTTTTTTTAAGGGATTTTTAAGAATTTTTAAGGGTTTTTTGAATTTTTAAAATTCTAAATTTTAATTCCATTGTGATTTCAGTAAGTTTATATATTTTAGAATTTTCATTGGTTGTTACTTTAATACAGGCGGCTCATCCCCTATTTTTAAGTTTATTGTCCTACTGTATATCTTACTGCTCATGTTTAGTCCTTTTCCTATTGTAATTTTATTTTTACGTCACAAAGTTGTTTACGACTTGTTTCTTAGTTCTAGTGTTTTCAGTCGAGGACAGCTCGGTTGCCGAAACTGGCCGTCAGAGGGATGCCTGATGCGTGTTAATGACATCATCCGCATGCGCAGTTACCAGTCCGTTTCATCCAAGAAATTTATGTATAAATTGACATCAAAAATTTTTGTTCCCTCACTTGAGAAGGCTATTTCTCGATAGCGAAACGTTGTATCCCTATTTCATGTCTATAAATAATTTTTGATTAATCAGGTGTATGGCTTTATTATTGTATTCAATGTCATTCAGTGCCCACGTAAATTCATCATATTAGCACTTCTAATATGAATGTTAGAAGAAATCACACGAATTACATTAATTGGAAAGTTTCAGAGGGGTGTGGGACAAGTGCGTACTTTTGCCTGTAAATGAGGGCGCTCTGATAGCAGTGACTTTTGGTATCGTTTTATTCCGAAAATGTCGGCTGCAAATTCCTAATATTTATTTGATACCTATGAAACTTTGTATCATATGGATACTGTATCACCTGATCTAATGGTAAGTAGGTGGCCTTGTAAACTACGAATTTGTAATTTAACACATTGTAAAGTACGTGCAAATTTAGTTAGAATAATAATTGGAATGCATTATGTTGTAGGCAATTGTGTAAGGACAGTGCACGATCTCTTTGCAGAAGATTTGTTTTTCCTGTACTTTACATGGATACAGATCTGCTATTTAGTCGAATTAATCTTTCACAGCATCTTTGTCACTTTTTTCATTCGATTGTCATTTTACTAAAATGAAATTTTGAAAAAACCTTTAAAAAACATAACAAAACCAACAGCTGAAGAAAAGGAAGATATTGAAGGAAGTTAAGAAATTTTTAATAGATTGATGGACGGGTAAGTATTAGGAAAAGAAAATATAGTTAACATCTGGTTTGTTTTTTAAGTGGTTAGTGATGCAGTTACTTTTCGAATGAAGTTTAGAAATAATTGCAATGTCGAGGATTTGCTCGAATTCAGAAGGGGCTGTGTTTAAGCAAAACAAAATGATTGCTTCCGAACATAAAACTGATTTAAGAGTACATTTTTTTGGGGAAGTGTGAAACCTTCTGAATTTGTTGGTTTATGGCGAGTTAAAATATTTCAACTGTTTGATGTGAAAGTGGTAGCAAATAAGTAATTTATTTTTGTTTTAAGTAACTGATTGGATGAAATTTTTCTGTGATGAAGACAAGTCAGTAGTTTCCAAATCACTTAAGTGATGACTGATGGTTTACAAATAAAAACATGAAGTAAGTGTAATTAAAATACTAATATTAAACAACTGAATCCAACATCTGAGCAAAAACAAAAAAACAAAACAAAACAAAACAAAAAACATACATTTGAATAAGATTTATTAGAAAACAAAAACAAAATTATTCATTTAAAAACGAATTAGCATTCAATAGTCAGCTATGCACATTTTAGAAAAGTATATTTGAAGTGAAATTATTTACAAAGAAAGAAATGTTTAAGTTAATATAACTTAAGTCCATAGTCCTTTATAACATTTCTTCTTATCATATCATAATATTCAAAAACATCTCCAACGCAAAATAACTTATATATAAAAAAACATTTATTTACAAAACGAATTTTTGGATTTTTTTTTTCATTTGTCAAGTTTTAAAATATCCAACAATTTATAGATGATAAGCACATCCTGGACATTGTTACAAAATAACCAACAAAACAATACTCTTCTCATACGCAAACTAATCTAAACTTTCCATTATAACATAATTACAACAATTTTATTCATTCTTTAAAAAAACCAATTCTTCAAATTTTACAATTTTGTTTTTCTTATTTTTGCTAGATAATATATCTCTAGCTAATTTTAATCATATCCGTAGCATGAGTACGGAAGTGAAAATATTGTTTGGTGCAAAAGATATGAAAACAAGAAAAATTATTGAAAGTTATTTATTAGAAACACAAAGAATGAAAATATAAAGAAGAATGAAGGATTAGAAATAAATAAAGAGTCTGTAAAATTAGCGAGAGATATGATATTATCTAGTATAACAACAAAAACAAAATTGTAAAATTTGAAGAATTGGCTTTTTAAAGAACGGATAAAATTTTTGTAATTATGTTATAATGGAAAGTTTAGGTTAGTTTGCATATGAGAGGAATATTGTTTTATTGGTTATTTTGTAACTATTTACAAATTTTAAAACTATTGACGAACATCCTTAAGCATTAAATAGCAGGCTATCTTAAAGAGAACTTCTAAAGGTAAACTGCAAAATATACCCTCATAAATTCCAGCAATATTAAACAAATTGCTTTTAATAAAGAAATGAACATAATCTATAACCTTTACAGCCTGTGATGTACAGAAACCAAACTCCGTCAGTGAATTTAATAATGCTGATCGTCCCTTGTATTCTTCGAAATCTTCAAGATCTTTCCTTGAAATACGACTTAAAATTACTTCAGTCTCTCCTCTATGAGAATAAATATATCTGGCAATTCCTGTGAGTTTCCTCAGCAGATTTCTGTTTCTTTCCAAATAAAATAGAAATTCTTCAGGAGGAGGAAAGTAAATGTTCTTAGGAAAAAAACTATAACGCTCAAAATAATGTTCTAGCTGAAAATTAAGTATGGTTGTATTGAGTTGAAAAGCCTGTGCCAACTTTTTTAGTTCATCTCTATTCATTTGAATTCCACCAAGGTGCAGGCTATTCAGAACATGATTACACTTTAAGACTTCTACCAATTCATTTGCTCCAGCTTCAGCTTTCGAATTTAATGGAATTCTACTAATATTGAGACTAACAAGTGTTCGGTTTATTTTCAGGGCATTCCACAAGGCATCGATTCCCTCAGAGAAACTTCTATGTTGTTCGAGATTTAAACTCAGCAGGGTCTTATTAATGACCAGAGCTTCTGCAATGTACTCAAAACCTTTGTCACTAATATAATTCCAACAAAGTTTGAGATCAGTGACAGTCTTGTTGTGTTTCAGAAATTCAGCAATATGCAGAGTACCTTCATCTCCCAAATCGAAGAAAGAAAAATCAAGAGATCTGACGGCAGTATTCATATTTAAAGAAGTTGTTATTTCTTTAGCCATAACATAACCAAAAGGGTTATCTATTGCGATACCTCCAGTAATTCCTAAGCGGAATGTGGACAGTGTGCTGTTGTGTTGCAGTTCAAGCGCAAAATCTTTTACCACAGGTAAAAACGTCATGATTTCATCTAAATAAAGTTTAGTTAGAGTTGTGTTTCTTCTTAATTGCTTGGCTAGTGCTCGTAAAATATCATCTCCTAATTGATTGCCAGATAAATTTAAACCAGTTAGGGTTTGATTTCGAAGCAAAAGTGCAATGGATTCCCTTGTATCAACAGATGGTTGTATAAGATTTGAAGCAAGATTGATATCACTTAGCGTCTGATTCTGTAATAGTGCCAGAGCAATTGCTTTCAAATCTGTACTATTCAATTTATTTCTGCTTAGATTTAATATTTTAAGACTTTTATTGTATTTAAGCATCTCTGTTAATTCTGATATGCAAAATCCATCAATGTTGTTTTCAGAAAGATTCAAATCAGTTAGACTTTCATTAATTAACAAGGCATTGAATAACCGCTTTGCATCCGCAGAATCAATATTACTTCGTGAGACATTAAGGTACTTAAGAGAACTTGTTGTGAGTAACAATATTGTTAAGGATGTTACAAGCCTTATGTGACTGAGAGAGATACCAATTTTTAGTCCGGTCATATGTTTTGATTCACGATACGCGATTACGGCTCTAACATTCAGATCTTGCAAATTCTTAGTCATAATAATTTCTTCTAAAAATTGAAAGGGAATCTTGACTTCAGAAAGATCTAAGTGCGTTATGGTTTCATGTTGAAACAGAGCCGAGGCAACGTCTTTGCCAATGTCATTCTGGGATAGATTCAAATGCGTAAGAGACTTGTTTACTTTTAGAGCTGATGCAAACTTTGTTGCAAAGATGGAGATGGCATCATTATTACGAGAAACATTTAATTCTCCTATTGTTTTTGTGTTCGTTAGAAGATCCACTATTCTGTCAATATTCTCCTCGTTAATCTTTTCCTTACTAAAATCCAAGATCTTTGTGTAGACTTCCTCCATTTTTATCAGTCTTGAAGGAATTTTTTTTGAAGTTACATTACTGAAGTTTAAATCATGATGTTAACGATGATGAAAACGTGATTAGAACTTGATTCATAAAGTATTTTTGAATTCATCCACTGTTGAATGAACTAAAAGTACATTTATTTCTTCGTCATTTGTTTTTTATAGTCAAGTTAGTAGTTTAAAGGAAAAAAAAAATGTCAATTTTAGGATTTCATTTCTGTCTATTGAAGACTATCAACTTAGAAGAAATAAAAGACATATTTTTAATGGCACATTTATCTTCGCCATTGTAGCTTGTCTCTCATCATATGCAATACTGAAGGAACGTGACAATTTCTAAAGCTTCCTTTCGTCCTGTTGTAACTTGATAAATGAGTCTGAAAAGAAAAAAGAAACAAGATACGTTAATCTCTTTAATAAATATGGCGAAGTAATAAATATTTAGTTTTCTAAATAGATAAGAGAGGGTATAACTTGTAAATTTTGTTAATTAAACATCTGAAGCATTTCTCTTGCATCAATTTTTGTTTTTGTTGAGATATTACAATAGAAATACAACAAGATATAAAAAGAGGAATATCTGAAATTTTTCCTTAAGGACCTTCAACCAAGAAAAAAGAAAATATTAAAGAACTACCGTATACTCCCAGTCAACAATGGCGGGAGAACAAAGTGAAGGTTTTTGTTGAGATAGAATATTTTAAGTAGAACTTTTTTCAGTGTTTAAATATTACTTTTAATTTCTTCATTCATATCGGAAAATATCGCCAACGACTCTTCAGTTCGTCACTGAGGCCAAGCTTCTGTATCTAATGCCCGTGTGGCCTGCGCTTGTAGTAAAGTAAACATTGAAAATTTAAATTTCAAACTAGTAGGCTAAAATTAAGTTTATCTTTATTTCTCCGACTCTTCTCATTGCGTCACACACATACACGGAAGTAATAAGAGATATTTAATAATATTTGAATGAAGTTCCCGTAGACTAATGAATAAGACATCTGACTTCGGATCAGAAAGTTGCAGGTTCGATTCCTGTCGCGGATGTTTCATTGTAGAAATTATTTCTATTTTCACAGAAAATTAACATTATTTTCCAAAACACAGAGGAAGTGTATTAGACATAGACACATCTGGAAAACTACAAGAGATTTAGGGACAAAGTATGGTCAGAAGAGAGTAAGAATCTGACTTAGCTACACAACGAATTAATAGTGTTCATGTTGAAGAGATAAAAAATCCAATCTAATGGTTCACTAGTCATCCAAGTTATCCAATTCAGATCTGACTTTGAATTTCAAAACAATGAACTGGATAATTACTGGTTTTCGAAACTTATTCTGCCCATGAGCTATTATCTAAGCTATTCACTCATTTCCTGCAAGAAGACCTTCAGTCTTATTTCAGAACCTTCTTTCTTATCCAAGAAAGTAAATGCATACAAGACCCATCAAGACAGATCTTGGCATTACATGCTGATGTATCTCGAAAGCTTAGTGCATCTTGTACACCTGTGAAGATTTATAGGCATGTTATAATGAAAGCTATTCTTGAAGAGCAAAAAAAAAGTTCAGAGATTAAGGGGCTGCAAGGTTCAACTGAATTTTTGAATCGGTTATGATTGAATATGCTAAGAAATTGATATATACATAACATTTACAAAGGCTTTTGATTCGGTGCCACTATCGTGGTTTATTCTTATCTTACAAATTGATTAAATCATAAAATGCTTTAAGCATTTAGAATTGCTTAATCACGAAGAATTAAATACTAAATGATTAAGCAAAGATTAACACTCAAAGATTAACTCCGAACATATAGGATGGTGCACATGAAACCAGCTTCAATAGGCTCCGTTTTTAGAACCAAAATATACCTTGAAACCTTTTGAGACCGGTTTTATGTGCGCCTCCTTGTACAAATATTTTGAAGTCAAGATTCAATGGAAAAACACATTCAAAGCAGATAATATCTTGCCAATCCTTCATTTAATCCCAGTCTGATAAAGTGTGAAGACTAATCATAACGATCTCCAAGATAAAAAATTCTGGGACTCGTACTTCATGAGATTGGCCATTACTCTAAGACTCCATTACAAAGCTTAAAATTTAAGTATAATATAATATAAAAAAATAGAATAGAAAAGCAACAAACTAAAAATCTTCTAAAATATTTTTATTCTCCAGTAAGTACTGTACTCTTCATCAGGTTATTGCTAATATTAGGGCTAACAACTGCTACCCCTTCGTAATCATCAGTTAGAATAATACAAAGCCTCTCTTTCAGAAATAGCGTAAATTGTAAACAAGAGATGATACTGAACCAGAAAGTTTTGCAAGGCAGAAAATGGTAAAATTTAAATCAGATGTAGGTCGATGTGGCGAATGGAACAGATTAATCTGACATTCGTATGGAAATTGAAAGATTTATGTTTCCAAATCAGAACCAGTTTATTCCAACAAAGAATAATCCGAAATAGACGTAAATTGAGATTGTGAAGGACTCTCGAACACTGTTCAACATGTTTTAACATATTTTTAAAAGAATGCCAAGCTTTAGAGTCCACTTCTTATATCTAAAGACATATCTTAGTAGCAAAAATATGATTTTCAATTGAATGAAAAAAATCATTATCTTCTTAATAACTGTACTCCTTACTATTAATACATACCAAAAGCAATCCTTGAAAATCTTAAATGCCAATTCTACTGAGATAGAAGCTACAAACAAATCATACTAAAGCCTCAAAATACGTACACCGAATGTTAGTTTTGTGTAGAAGAAAAAGAAAGTAGCATTTTTAAAAGCTATAAACAACTTCACCTTTCTTCTATGACTATTTAAAAATATTTATTTTAAATACATGTAGCAAATTTTCGGGAAATATCCGCATTCCCTTTTTCAAGCCATAAATAAATGGAGGAGGATTGAAAGATAAAAATTCTGATATTTCTGACATAGCGGAACATTTTTAAAGAAACAGATTTAAAATTAAGAAAAATTATGGAGAGCTATATCATTAAAATTACTAAAGAGCAAAACTTTAACAGGTATGAGGATACCAGTGTAGATCCTAATACTATTTTATTAATTATGGACTTTATCAAAATTAATGTTAAAAAAAAAATGCTTTCTTTGATGTATTTAATTATTAATAATGCTTTTGGATTAATTAATAATGGATTAGTTAATAATATAGATCTCTTTCTTATAATGTTGACATGTTTCATGTAATGACATAACATTATAATAACAAATAAGTTTTGTTGATTTATTATGTCTTACATTTTTGCTTGCTGTTTGTAAAGTAGATTCTACTCCATTTATTTATGGCTTAAGAAAAGGAAAGCGGATATTTCCCCAAAGTTTGCTACATATATTTAAAATAAATATTTTCAAATACTCATGGGAAAAAGATGAAGTTATTTATATCTTCTCTAATACATTTAAAGATGAATCGGAGAAAGATTATTGAAGAATTTGGTATTTTTAAAAGTTGTTGCTGTTACAAGAATTAGCAGCAAAGTAGGCTTAAAACGATGAAAAATATGATTCTGAGCAAAATGATAAGACAGATATGGAAACAAGAAGCTGTGAAAATTATGTCTATTATTTTGTATACTATAGATGTACTATTTTAGACGTTGCATTCAACTCGAGGCCAATTGGGTTAACAGCAGCATCTGAAACCAAATTATAAAAGTTATACTGACGACATGTTCGAACACCCTCAGAAATTCGTAAGTTTTAAATTTACGAATAATAGACTAAATTCTTGATTAACTTGCTGAAATTATTACGCAAAAGTTTCAAACCGTGGGTTTCCCCAGCAAAGACAATATGGCAGGACCAAAGCACATATTGCCAAGTGTAAAGAAGTGTGGAAGAATTGTTAGGGATGTGTCGTTGTATCCATAAATTGCTATCATTATTATTATTATTATTGTTATTATTATCAGAATGAATTTCTGTTGTTCAATTGTTGGCAATGTTATCGTGAATCCTGTATATCTTACTTAATTATTTTGTACACTTACAATGTCTTTTGTATTTATTATTAGCTCTTGCTTTACTAGATAAAAATAGGCTAAACATAGATAACTTTATTATTCAAACTTGGAAAAGTATATAGAGTTAAATCAGAAAATTATTTTTACTTTCAAACTATATTACTACTTAATATAAAATTTAGCACTTAGCGATCTATTTCTATATATCTCACTTGAAAACTATATATTGATGTAATTATTTATTGTTTTTTAACACTACTAAAAATATTTGTTTTGAAAATTAATTAAATATTGTAGTATATCTATATTCAGAACCTGTTGATAGGAATTTATCATTCCTAACGGGACTGTAACTTTTGTATTTAGAATTATATAAAAAAAATCATTATTATTATTTATAGGTCCGGTGAAATGCTGGATCTAAAACAGTTTAGACATGATTAGTTTTGCGAATTTCTCTTGACATTTCGGTCTGTTTCGGCCAGATAGTGCAGTGACTCATGATACGACGCTCATGATACAAAACAATTAACAAGAGAAATTCAAATAATCAAAAATGAAACAATAAATATATTTCTAAAAGAACTTACACCAGACAGTGAAACAAATTACTCTTTA
This sequence comes from Thereuonema tuberculata, assembly GCA_023159025.1. NCBI lineage: Eukaryota > Metazoa > Arthropoda > Chilopoda > Scutigeromorpha > Scutigeridae > Thereuonema > Thereuonema tuberculata. The sequence continues at coordinate 8,779,514 of JAFIDM010000006.1, read as the reverse complement.
TGGAAAGCAACAAAAGGGATTAAAAGACCTATACAGCATAATTCTGCTATAAAGAAGAAAAATGGGATATGGGCTAAAGAAAGTAAAGAAAAGGCGCAATTATTTGCAGAATATTTGGAAGAAATCTTCAAACCAAATAAAGAGACTGAATTAATGCAACTGGATCAAATAATCGATCAAGAAATGGATATAATGGAAATACCTCCAGTAACATGCAAAGAAGTGGAAACATTCATTAAAGAACAAATTAAATTAAGAAAGGCCCCAGGATATGATCTTATCACTGGTGAGATTTTAAAACAATTACCAAGAAAAGCAATTGTTAAACTAGTTTATTTAATCAATGCTGCTTTTAGATTAAAGCATGTACCCAGACAATGGAAAATAGCGGAAGTAATTATGATTCCAAAACCTGGGAAATTACTAACAGAAGTTTCTTCATATCGCCCATTTCATTACTTCCAGTTATATCAAAATTATTCGAAAAACTGCTACTTAAAAGACTAAAACCGATTATAGGAGATAGAAATTTAATTCCAAACCATCAGTTCGGTTTTCGAAATAAACATTCAACAATTGAACAAGTACACAGAATAGTGGAAAAAATTGAACAAGCACTTGAAGAAAAGAATGTTTGTACAGCAGTATTTTTAGATGTAGCTCAGGCCTTTGACAAAGTTTGGCATGAGGGCTTGATATATAAAATGAAGCAATTTTTACCAAAACAATATAGTCAGAGTTTAACCTCATATATTAGAGATAGAATATTTAGGGTAAATTATGAAGGAGATTACTCAGATGTAAAAAGTATAAATGCGGGAGTACCGCAGGGTAGTGTGCTGGGCCCTATTTTGTACTTGTTATATACTTGTGATATTCCTGAAACAAAAAACATAATTACAGCAACATTTGCTGATGATACTGCCACATTAGCAATTGAGGATAACTTTGAAAAGGCAGCAGAAAAGGTACAAGCTGCTCTTGAAAATATAAACAGGTGGACTAAAAAATGGAGAATAAGGCTTAATGAAAATAAATCGGTACATATAAATTTTACATATAAAAAGAATAAAGTAATCCCGTTGGAAATGAATGGACAAAAAATACCTTTTGTGAATGAGGCTAAATATTTGGTTATGAATCTTGATGCCAAACTAAGATGGAAGACACATATTAAAAAAAAGAAAGAAGAATTGGAAATTAAATATAGGAAACTCTATTGGCTGATTGGACGAACATCACAATTGACAGTAGAGAATAAACTTTTGTTATATAAACAGATTCTGAAACCAATTTGGTTGTATGGAGCACAGATGTGGGGTTGCTCTAAAAAGAGTAATATTCAAATAATACAAAGATTTCAAAATAAAGTGTTAAGAAACATAGTTAATGCTCCCTGGTATATAAGAAACTCTGATTTACACAGGGATTTGAAGATGGAATGTGTAGCTGAGGAAATAAAAAAAATGGCCCAAAAGCATAAAACAAGATTACAGCACCATCCAAATAGAGAAGCATCTGAGCTATTGAAGAATAAGACAATTAAAAGAAGATTGAAAAGGACTAAATTATTGGATTTATGTGGGAGCAGTAGTAAACAGAATTAATAAGATATGTCAATGGACAGATTCTTACAACCAGATAATAATAAAATAGACTATAATATAATTTAAGTAATAAACTAGATTAATAGCTATTGGTTAGTCTTAGACTAGGTATAGCAATAAAAAAAAAAAAATGATACGACCCTGAGGGATTATTACAAATCAATAACAAGTTAGTTTCCATTTGTTAAAATAGTCGTTTATTTATTTTCAATTGTAGCTTGAAAAAGTCTTTTACCTCATTCTAAAAGTGACTAATGCTACGACGCTCTTTTGTTTCGGTTCTAATGGCGCTTTTGTTATGGCGTTTCCGAAGTTTTTAAAAGCAAATAATTCTTATGTGTTGAAAAATATTATTGAACTTTCACGTGGATTTCTATTCAAGGGAATATGCAGCTATTCCTCGTGCTGAGCAGTCTCGAGTTCACGAAGTGTGGAGTTAACAGTAAAAAAGAGGCAATCAACAAGAAAGGCTTCTGCGGGCGTTCTCCACACAAACACGTCCAGTGGTCTGAAATATTGTAAATGCAGATTCGTTAGACAAAATAACGTGTCCCACTGCTGTCGTGTCCAGTGTCTGTGCTTGTGGCACCATTGCCGTCGCTTCAACGTATTCCGGGGTATTAGTGTTTCTTGTAACACCCATAATGTTGGCTGGTTCGGTCATTGAAGCTCCAGCAAGGCGCGCTCCAATGGTCATGCCTCTTTCGAGCATTTCACTGCTAGCATAATTATGACATGCAAATAATACGACTGCTGCTGATCGACTAATATCTCCGCACATCCATACGAAATGGCTAGGGCTGTGCTACGGAAATAAAAAATGCCCCGTTTTTCATACAGGGTGTGTATGAAAAATAATATTTATAAATATTATTGTGTCACCCGCTGTATATACACAATAATAAACCAGTAGTAAAACTACGGTCGGAAATAACAATTCGAATTAAATAAGATCTGTTAATCATATTTAAATGAAAAATACTAATTACTGCGATTACTTCGATGCGAACGGATTCAATCACTTTCTAGTTGTAATACTATGCAATAACAGGGATCCACGAGACGTCAATTAAAGAAATTTATTAAAATCACTTAACAAATCAACATGCTCATACACTCCTCTAATTTGATATCACATTTACTACTATCTCCTGTGGTTCTCGAGAAAGAGGCCGTACAGCCTCTTCTGTAATATTTATTAAAGACATATTAAATATATTTCGGACAACCTAGTAATCTAATCTTAATAACATTATTTTAAAATATTACTATAGACATTTATGTAATTTATAAAACATTAGAAATAATAATAAATTTGTATTAATTTCTAAATTGCAATTATTTACAAAATTCAGTTTAAATTAGCTTCAAAATATTAGATAGTATTAGATAATTGACCGTCAATAAATTTACTTAAATCAAAATTACTTAAAGAAACAATTCATCAATAATATGAATCCACACAAAGTATAAAAAGTCCCTGAAGCGAATCTGGTCTTACAGGTTTTATTTTTGGATGGTGGAATTGGGGGTGTTCTAATAAAAATTTACAAAAACATCCATTCTAATACAGTCAAATGATGTCTAATTTATGAAAAAGCATTCTATATTTATGTTACTTCAATGTCAGTAAAACAAAACAATAAAAAAACAAAACCTTTGTTGTATGAAGATATTTGTAACCCTATTGTATGAACACTATTTGTATTAAGGTACTAAGAAAACAAATCAACTGATATTTAAATACAGATACTCCTCTTTACGTTCTATCTGCTTAACGATCACTCACACGTACGACCTCCGCCCTTGGAAGATACAACTTCTATTTCATCGTTGTCATCTCCCTTACTGGACCCTCTCCAAATAACAAATAAACAAATGATAATATGTACATATGCATGTCTTTTTATGAATAAATTTGAAGTTTGTTGCATAATTTTTTTTAATTTTTTAATTTTACAACGATTCTACATTCCCGGCGCAAACTCCTCGTTTATCGACGTAGTCATGGGAACGGAACTCAGGCTTAAAGTAAGGAATAGCCCACCTATATATAAATCGATTACAGAAATTTAAAATATATATATATATATATATATATATATATATATATATATATATAT
>JAFIDM010000006.1:8732874-8754779 GCA_023159025.1 Thereuonema tuberculata | reverse complement strand
GGATTGTACTGTGGTTTGGTAGTAACCCTTTCTTGATTTTAACCACAGAATCGAATCAGCAACCTTTTGATCTGAAGTCAGACGTCTTATCCATTAGGCCACGGGAACTATATTCAAATTGTTGTTTCTTATCACTCCCTTTGTATGTGTGCTGCGCAATGAGAGAAGAGCCAGAGAAAAAAGAAAATACCTCATTAATTTTAGCCTACTAGATTAAAATTTAAATTTCAATGTTCATTTTTTTCCAGCGACCACCTGAAGAGTCATTAGAGACATATCTCGACGAATGAAGAAATTACAAATGATTAGCGTTAATACTCTATCTCAACTAAAACCCGTCACATTGTTATCCCGTCACTGATGACGGGGCGTATATATTATCACTAGTTAGTATCAAATTAATTTCAAAATTATCTACTGTATTTTGAATCAAGTTTTTCTATTTCATTTTTTGAAGTAGATCTAATTATAATTGTTTTTTAAATGGAACACTGATAAAATATTATTTAATCACACAATTCCATTATAAAGGAAAATCTAATTTCATGAAAAGAATTTTAAAGATTTTATTCCCAAGAAAAACAGTTTCGTGCAGGAAAACGAAAATCACATTTTCGATAAACTCAGAACAAAGCGACGCGCGACGCCTTGCGGGAAAAATGTGAATAATCAGTTTGGAAGTGGTTGTGAGACGGAGTGCAGGACAAGTTGGTCCCTCCTCAATTTGAATTGGAATCAAAACTTAAAAAACAGTATTTTGGTAAGTCTTATTGGTTAATTCGCTTATTTTTAATTGTCTTAAAATGATCGAAAAACCTATTTTTAAAGAATGTTATTTTTTTTTAAGAATTCTAATACGATTTCTTAAATCTGTTGGGTTTTATTTTATTTTATTTTTGTTTTCTGAACTAAAATATAATCGCGGCAGATTGAAATAAATAGTTGTTAATAAGAATGAACGTAGCTTTTTTCACAATTCATAATGTGAGTCATCTGATTTAAATGTCTGCTTTTTTGGTTTTGTTTTTCAGTTCCTTTCTTCTTGACAAAAAAACAAAACCCCGAAAAACAAGTCTTGCGAATGAGTGTGATAACAGGGGTTTCTTAAGCTTTGTGTAAGTTCGAATTTTTTATTAATCGTAATTGTTTAATAATTTTTTATTAATTATAATTATTAATTTATTAATTTGAATACAGATGAATTTTAAAATGGGTAAAGCATTCTTTAAAACTGAAATTAATTTGAGTGTTTGCGTAAATATTATTTCCAAATTAAAATTATTTTTTATACGAACTAAACTATAAGTAATTTATTAGCTCAAATCATTTTCAGATGAAAAGTATTAAAAAAAAAAAAGAAATAGTCATTAAATTCAAAAGCAATAGAAAATGGGGGATGGGAGAGAATACTGACTTTAGTTGAAATTTATAATTGGAATTACAATTATTTAAACGAGGAGAAAAACATTAATTTCTTTTCAGTTATAATTCAGTTATAAGTAAATGTAATTATATATTTGTCCTAGCTTTTCTGTAATCATGTGAATTATTACATAACTATCAGTTCGTTCCATTTTTTTAGTTCCTTTATACTTGTAAACATATGTTTCTACATATTCTAATTTTAATATTTTTGAAGAATTACTGACATTGAAGCAACTTAAATGCCTAATAATTTTTAATAACTTTTTCAGTATATTAAAGTTTCATTATATCAGTTTCATTAAAGTATCAGTTTCATTATATTTGATGTATTTTATCTGATTTAAATATGATTAGAGGTTTATAGGGTTTTTGAAATTTGCTTTGTATAGTTTCGCGTTTGTCGTACGAATTGAAAGAATTTGTGAGTCATTAAAAAAAATGGCAATGAAGAAGTTTTGTTGACGAAGAGCCATTACATTCAGTGGCGTAGCAAGGGGGGGGGAGGGGCGATCCGCCCCGGGCCCCCGCCTGGGAGAGGCCCCACCAGCCAGCTTATCTCCTTTTTTTGGGGTTGGAAAAGCCCAGGGGGCCCCATCCACCCAAGTATTCTGGAATAATGGAACTCTCGCCCCGGGTCCCCAAAGGCGTTGCTACGCCACTGATTACATTATCTAATGGTTCTTCTGTATTCTATATTTCACTGTATTCCAATGAATTTTTTTATAATTTTTAATAGTAAATTCTCCCCATCCCCCACTCTCGCCCTTCAAAAATATAACCCGTAGGACCAGATTCGTTTCCAGGGTTTTTTAGATTTTTGTGTGGATTCACATGGATTCACAATATTTCTTTAAATAATTTTCTAATTTCTAACAATACTTTACAAATAATAAGAAATTGAAGTTTTCTAATATTCAAATTCGACATATTTGCCCTTCATGGATTTGAAGTGTAAATGTTTCAATTTCAATATTGCAAGAAAAATGCCATGTTCAACTTCAACTACTTTTATTTCAATTTCCTGTATGAATATAGTTATTAACGTGATTCAGTTTTATTGTCAAACTATTAAAAAAAAAAAGTATTTTCACTTCAGACTATTTGTTTTTTCTTTTTAACATCAGAATTTGTTTTTCTGTTTTGAGCATCAATTAGTTGATTTTGAAGTAAATTTATTGACCATTTATTAATTGAAAAAGATAATTATCTCATCAAAGAACTTAACATTTTGAAATTCATTTTGGAAATAATTGCAATGGAGTAACTAATAAATTTATTATTATTAGTAACAATAATACATAGATGCGCTCAATACCTTCTTTTTAAAATAATACCAAGATTAGATTTAGGTTTCGAAATATTTACTTTATATGATAGTAAAAGCTAACCATGTTCTACTGTAGGCGATTGAGTTCTTTGGGGCGCTGTGGTTTAGGTCCCTACTCCCGTCTTAAGGCTTAGCGCGCACCTGAGAAATTCAGCCACGCTGACAGGGGAGAAGTCCATTAGAGAACCCTTTTACTGCCTGCCTCCAGCAGTACAATGATCGTCTTCTATTGTGAGAAATCCCTCTTCTCAACTTCTCTGGATGAATCCTGTTTTATTTTCCGAGCTGCTTTTCCGAGCCTCCAGCAAAAAGAGGGTTCTCTAGTGAAGCTCTTATGAAGTTCATTCCTGTCAGCGTGGATGAATTTCTCAGGTGCGCGCTAAGGCTTAGGGATTTGTTGAGGTCGGATATTACTTCGATTCAGCGCTTGCTTTAACTACCGAGATAACAGATAAAATATTGGCATCTGTCGGATCATATTTTTCATCTTTCTGTTATTGGTATTTTCTTTTTAAGAATGCTAGCTTCTTTCTTCTGAACAAATATAGCATCTGATGTATTTCATGCTATACAATATGTTAGAACTTCTATGCCAGTAGAGTTGGTATTCATAATTTTGAAGTATTGGTTTTTTGGTATGTATTCATACTGATGACTAGACTTATTGAAAAGATATTTTTATTATAAAAAAACGTCGGAATCAATGTGGAACCCAAAAAGCTAAACTAAGCAATAAAAAATTCCCCCAAATGATCAATTGCGAGCAAACTCTTGTGCACGCTACACGCACAATCTTTTAAATAACAGTACTGGATTCGTTATAAAAAAATAACGAATCCAGTACTGGAGGATGTTTCTAAAGTTTTATGTTTTTAATTTAACACTTGAAAATGGACCTTAAATAGTAGGATGGTCGGAAACGTTGTGTATTTTAACTTGTTTTTTTTTTAATCCACACATCACTCGTGCTTATATAAGGTAGGCAATTTTTAATTTGTATTCAGCACGGTTTTCAGCAAAGTTTTAGAATTTGTTCACTCCAAACCGACAGTTGAGGGTTTCCAAGCAAAATATTTGTCTTTCAGATACACGAAATGTATTAATCATTTATATAAAGGAAATAGGACATTCTGCATTCCATTTCTTCCTGTCTTAATTAATTTCCTGCTATTAATGTAAACGATATCATCTTGATATTGGATCTGATATTAGAAATAGAAAGGGTAATATAATATGTAACTATCTTCTCTAACAAGTAGAAATTAAAATTTCAATCTTTTTAATGATCAATCTTCGAGATTAAGGCACAAGAGTGATACGAATCATAAGCCTTTTGAGTACTTGTTAAATATGCATGTAGTAATTTCTTTTAGAACTGATTCATTTCTTTCTTTTTTTTTCAGATTACAACAGGAAGAAATAATAACGTATAGAAGGTGATGACAGACAAACACGAATGAAGCAGCTAAATGTATGCTTAAAAAAGATCGTATTTTTATCCTCTTGTTCCATGCTGAAATGGTCTTCAATAGGCAGAAGAGGAATTCCAGATATTGACTTTTTCTGTTTCTTTGTACTACTAATTTGACTTCAAAAGAAAAAAAGAAAACGAACAAGAAAAATATACTTTGAAGAGAACATGGATGAACTCAGACATGCTTTATGGATCAAGTTCTAATCAATGTTCATCAAATTAACATCTTAAGTTTAAGCTTTAGTAATGTAACTTGAACATATTCATTGAAGATTGAAAGAATGGAGGAACTATATACAAAGGTCTTGGATTTTAGTCGTAATAGGATTACAGAGAAAGATCTTAACAGAATAGTGGATCTTCTAACGAACACAAAAACAGTAGGAGAATTAGATGTTTCTAATAATGCAAAGGCCATCCATACTTATGCTACAAAGTTTGCATCAGCTCTAAAAGTAAACAAGTCCCTGACCCATTTGAATTTGTCACACAATCCCATTAAGGAAGAGATTGCCACTGCTTTGTTTGAACACGAAACCATAACACATTTAAACCTTTTACTTGCCTCTGTTCCACATGGATCTTTTGAGAAAATTATTATGACTAAGAATTTAAAATATCTTAATGTTAGCCGCATTATAATTTTTATTGCTTCAAAAATGATTTACTTTAGACCTCACGAAATGCTTATACCGCCTTTAATAAAATTGCTACTGACAACAAGTACTCTTAAGTACCTTAATGTCTCAAAAAATATTATTAGATCTGAGGATGCAAAGCCATTATTTATTGCTTTGTTGTTTAATAAAAGTCTAACTGATTTGAATCTTGCTGACAATGACATTGATGGGTCTTGCATTTTGGAACTAACAGAGATGATTAAGCGCAATAAAAGTCTTAAAATACTAAATCTGAGCAAGAATAAATTCAATGGCACCGATTTGAAAAAAATAGCTCTGTCATTATTACAGAATCAGATGCTAAGTGATATCGATCTTTCTTCAAACCTTATTGAACCTTGTGCTGATACAATGAAATCGATAGCACTGTTGCTTGGAAATAAAACCCTAACTTCTCTAAATTTATCCTGCAATCATTTAGGAGATGACATTTTACGAGCAGTAGCCGAGCAATTACGAAAAAACACAACTTTAACTAAACTTTATTTAGATGAAGAAATAATGAGCTTACATGTGGTAAAAGAATTGGTATTTGCATTTCAACATAACAACACATTGTCAACGTTCAATTTAGGAATGACAAGAAATTACAAGTTTTGTTATGTTACAGCTACACTAATTGCAACTTCTTTAATGATGAAAAATCAAATCACCCATCTTGATTTTTCATTCTACAATTTCGGAATACAAGGAGTTAAACTGGTTGCAGAATTTCTGAAACATAGCCAGACTATCACTGATCTCAAACTCCATTGGAATTATTACGATAAAAAAGGTACTAATCCTATTGCAGAAGCTCTGGTCAGTAATAAGAGCCTGTTGAATTTAGTTTTTTGTCAGCCTGGAAGTTTGTCTGAGCAAATAGTACCTCTGTGGAATGCTTTGAAAAAAAACGTAACCCTTCTTAGTCTGTGTGTTTCTTTATCTCCAACACCTTCGTTTCCTGAAATTGGAATAAATGAATTGATAGAGGTTTTAAAATGCAATAATGTTCTTAATAGTATTGATATTGGTATATTTCAGATAAGTAGTGGTACACTGCAAAAGTTGACACAGGCTGTGGCACTCAATACAACAATAGTTAATTTTTTGCTCCATGATGATAAAACCGAATCTGTTCAGGGCAGTATTTTTTACGGTAACCCTAGGAAATATTGCCCTGAAGAGATTCGGTTTTATTTGGAAAGAAATAGAAATCTGCTTAGGAAATGCACAGGAATTGCTAGATACATTTATTCTCATAGAGGAGAGACTGAACTAATTTTAAGTCGTGTTTCAAAGAAAGATCTTGAAGAATTCGAAGAATATAAGGGAAGATCAGCACTGATAAAGTCACTGAGTGAGTTTGGTTTCAGTGCATCACAGGCTGTAAAGGTTATAGACAGTGTGCATTCCTTTATTAATAGGAATTTTTTTAATATTACTGGAATTTCTGAAGGTCTATTTTCTAGTTTAAATTGTGATGTTCACATTAAGATAGCTTCCTATTTAATGCTGAAGGATGTTCTTTAATACTTTTAATTATCACATATATCATTATTTTGTAATGAAAACTTGTTAAGATTATGAAGTTTCTTAAAAAATAAAAACCAAGTGCTGCACTATGAATAAACAATGAATAAACAGTTTCCGTGTTAAGATGGAATCTGGAACCCGCAATTTTGTCCTGCATTGGTCGTTCCCAATTTCCTCTTTTAACAGACCCGAAAGGCGTTCTTATTTGTTCATTATGCAGTCCTTGGTTTTTGTTTCTAAATTAATTTCTCTCCACTTTAAATCTCTTTATGAACTTTGTTTTTTTTTTTTCTATTTGCTTATGTATAATTCTTGAAATTGTTTTTTCTTTAGATTATTGTTGAAATAACGCAAAAATGTTTAATAATTTTATTATATATTATTTGAAGGAAACGAACAAAAAATAATAATTAAATAAAAACTAATAGTTATCAACATAATACTGGTTGCTCAGTTGCAGTAACTTTGGTTATCTGAAAATATCTTACTTTTTCTTCAAATAATATAATTTAATAATGAACAAAAAGATATTTACGAAAAAAACTGCACAACTAGAAAATAATACTCTTAACAGTTATCAAAACTTGAATAACGTTTGCTCCGTTAGGATAACTTTGGTAATGGAACAGTTCAAGTAAGGATAAAAAATTATAAAATTTTGCAACTTTTTTTTGGGGGGGGTTGGCTACTGTAGTAGATACACTTTCTTTAGGATGGGTATGAAGATATCTATAGACAGTCTTCTACTGAATAAGAAATGGATTGTCAACGTCTAGGAATGTTAATATATAGATTAGAGGCATTGAAATAGGCTGGCGGGAGAATGGTAATGATAAAAAAATTTAAAAAGTGATTGTGTTTTTCGATTGAAATGAACTCTAGAAAGACATGATGTAAATGGAGATAATTTCCATCGATACATTCGAGTATTGTAATCAGAAGGTGATTGATTTGTTATTTTGTATTGATATAAAAATATTATGCTGAGTAACAAAGTGTCCATAGTGGTTTCGTATACTGTTGTGCTGATACTTTACCTGAAGATATCTTTCATTCTCATGAATTCCAACTAATCCTGTTCAACTTATAAGATGTCTTCTTATTGGCTGCTTAATAGATAATGTTACTTATATTTTAATCAGCAGTGGATGGTGTACTGTTTGTATTTATAGAGGTTTTGGGTCGTCTATAGATGCAGTAGCGTAGCAAGGGGGGGGGGGGCGGTCCAGCCTAGGGGGCCCCACCAGCCAGCTTATTTCCTTTTTTTTTTGGTTGTAGAAGCAAGCCTAGGGGGCCCACCAGCCAGCCTAGGGGCCCCATCATCCACCCAAGTATTTCCCTTATTTTTTTGGTTGTTGAATAAGGGAACTCCCGCCCCGGGCCCCCAAAGGCATTGGTACGCCACTGCATAGATGGTGCCTAAGTGTGTAATGTTAGAGCTATAAGCAAGTCTGTCAAAAAAACTAGCAATAGTTAGTAATAATGTAATTATGTAATAATTACATTATTAAGCGGAATTACTATATGATACGTTATTAAAAATGATATATGAAGCACAGTAAAGATATTTAAAAAAAATTGTTGAATCGCATATTTAACATATTAAAAATAGAAAATTTATTACATGTTAAAAGGGTGACCCCTTATCAGTGGAATGATCTCTGGAATTTCAATTACTTAAATATTTCAGTACATAGGATAATTAATTATTGATTCTGCGGAAGATGGAAATGAAATAAGACTCACAAACAAAAAGGACTATTTCACTTTTGGCTCGAGAGATAATAGTGACCCTTGCAAGATTTGGAACATGTCCAGTTTCTTCATATTGATTGTATATAAAAGGATTTCTGTTAGAATTTTTATAAAGATACTTGTGATTATTTTAGTGAAGTATCTAACTCATAGAATATTTTTAAATAGTACATGCATGAAAGATTGTTTGTTAAAAGCAAAAAAAGTTTGCTAAAAGGATGAGTGACTGTTTTGAGCTTGAACGAGTCGCTACTGCCTTGGGTAAAAGGGAAAAGTTCTACATAAAATAAAAAGCTTAAAATTACGTTCGTAAAAGTTTTTATACAGTTTTATCAGTCGATCTAAGTTTCAAATTTTGAGTGAGCTGAAGTTTTAATGTTCTTTAAGAGGAAACAGTGTTATGTTTAAATCTCCGTTATTTAGTTACGTCCTCTGTCCAAGGTACTCGTGTTTCTCTGTGCGAAGGGTTATTGATTCCAGTCAGTACCGTACTGTGAAAATCCAGTGTGTTCCTGATTGAAGACGAAAGCCGATGAAAGGGGAAATCCACAAAATAAGTTAAATTGAAGGTCCCTTCCGAATTACAAAGACGAAGTCAGCGTGACAACTGATGTAGCTAAATCATTCTTGTTCTAGTAAGTTATATCCTTTACGATTAAGAAGAGTGATTTATTAGATATCAAGTTCATTCACACTAAATCACTTAATTTCAATCATCGAAATTGATTTTCTTTATTCTCACACTTAGTTCCTCATTTTAAAGATTAACTAGACTGTGCTTTACATCTTAAAATAAGTGTTTGTTTACAATATTGATATTCATACTGATTACATCGTCTAAATAAGTTTTGATTTATATAATATTTTTATCATGTTGTAGGTGTTGATCGACTGGAACCTTTGGCAAATGGCCTTAAAGATCCATTGACATGCAATTGACTGTGATATGTGTATAACCATTATTAGTGTAGCTATTACATGAATCTAATCCTTCTTTGTTGGTTTCGTCCTTGTGATTAAAACTGAAAGAATAAAAAAAAGCTCCATCTAGCGTCAAGATTTGTAACGATCAAATCGGAATAAGCCGTCTGCTATTAAACTCAACTATGAAAGCGTCATAATAACCCCCTCCCGTAAGAAATGAGATTTGCAATATCAAGTACATGTCCAGTTTGTTGACAGTGGATGACATTTTTTGTTGATAGCAATATTATACTGCGTATTGTCTTTTTTAATAGCATGTTCCTTAAGACTAATTTTTATGCATCTTTCTTTTTATATAAGTAATAATATTGAGATTTAATTCTGCTTAAATACACATACATATCTATTGAATCATTATTTGTTTGAACTTGATTAATCTTGTTGTAAAAGATTTTAAAGAAATATAATGTTTTTCTAACTGAGCCAATGGATTTAATTGTTGAATCTTAATCGTACATGGTATAAAAAGTATAAAGTAACTTCATGTTTTTGTTTATAAATCATCAAATAAATAACTTTTTCTCTATTTGAAAGCTCCTTCTCACTTGAGAACATGACTCTTCTGGACATCATAGAAATTTACATTCAATCTGTTACTTCCAAAAAAAAATAACAAAAATCAACTTTTTCAATATCTCTATCGTAGCAGTTCTCAGTCCCAGGTTATATTCCTTCGCTTGTAATTCCAGGTTTCCTCATTTTCTCCCCCATTTTGATTCGTAATCTATTAATTTTTTTCAAGATTATACTTATATAAGATTATAGTGGCAAAAAAATTGAAACAATTTATGAATCTAAATTACTTTATTAATTGCAATCAAATGGAAAGAAAAATCTTATATCAGTGGATCATAAAACTTTCATTTGATTTAATGCCAAATATATTATTGGAAGGCATCAAAAGAAGGAGGAAAAAAGCAATATAATTTTGTGCTAAATTTAAGGGCGACATATAATAATAAAAAAGTTTAAAAATATTAAAAAGAAGTATGTCAAAAAATAAATAAATAAATAAATAAAAAACTTAGGAAAATAAGAAAAGTAAAAGCCCATGCGGACATTGAGAAAACAAAATTAAGAGAGAAAAAAACCAAATCAGTAAATATACGGATACGAACCGACAACCTCCAGCATGTCTGAGTCTGAGACCTTCATAATCAAGCTATACTGGACAACTGGAAAGAGAGCTGCATTTTTAACATTTAAGCTAATAGAGGAATTCCAATGACAACAACGCGGAATATCTCGAACTTGGGGGGGGGGGTCCTGAAAACGTACCATTCTTATGATGTTTGGGCCTCTGAACACCATAGTGCAGTCCGTTTGCCGATCCGACCTTTCCTTTGGCTGTTGTTAGGGGCAGGACAGACACGGACGGACAGGACAAACGCAATTCTTACCTGTTGGTTTAATATAAGCTACATTAGCATTCATATGTTATAGCATGTAAATTCTTCGTTTTTATTTTAATTATGATAACCAATGAAAATATTAAAACTTTCACTAGATTCCTTTCTCTTAATACTGATGAACATGATTTAATCACCATTATGAAAATTATCTTCCGTTAAGTTATTTATAATTATTCTTTACCTCAAACTAACTTTCGACAAAGAGCAATGTACTTTAATAATAATTCTTTAATTCAGAATCCCAACATGGCGTCGTCTGTTCGATTTCGTTGCCAACACAGCTGATATTGATTAAATAATAAATAGTTAGATTTTCGGGTATTAGAAATATCGTGATCCTGGAAATATCGTCGTAAATAAAACAGTTAATCCTTTAGAATATTCCACAATGTGATCACCACTGCTAAATAAAGCTAATGTGCTTTCCGTTCAGGCTGTAAACAGGAATAAAATATCATATTAAAGTTTCATTAAATATTGTTCTAGTAAAATATATCGTTTAGGATTCTTTACGATATAAATTTGCAGGATATTTTTCCTTTATCCTCCGATTTAGCTTCAAGCAGACTTCATCTTGAAAACAAATCTTTAACGTCATAATCATTAGGAATTCTTCTTCACCTTTTGCGACTTTCTATCTTCAAGAACAGCAGAAGTCAGAATTACTGTTTCCGTTACCCTTCACGCATCATCATTGATATGCCATCATTGTTACAAAACAAGTTCACATAATGTCAACAAAACAATGGTGATGTCTCCTCTGTTCATTTCATTAATGCTCTCAAAATGGGTCGCTAAAAAGAGGGTAATAACGAAATTCTTACTTCACAAAACTTCCATTTGCTTTAATGCGCCCATTGGTTTGAAATCCCTTGACTGAAATTCTTTAACTGACATTTCTACTCATTTTTTTCCCTGCCTCGGGATTTGAAATTCCTCCCTTGTGAGCCAAGTGCTTCCTGTTTGAGAATCACTGCTCTATTTCATCAAAGAGTACCAGAACTGTAGCCCAACATATTCAAAAAAAATTTCACATATTTCTAAAAAATAAATGAAAAAAAAAAAAAAGCCTTTATTCGGAAATAATCACGGTTTCATGTTCTGAAGTAGTCGACTTGAAAACCAAGTCCTTTTCTGAATTAGAATAAATTTTCGATCCAGCTTCTTCCCTAATCTCACATCAAATACTTAATAAGACTTAAATCAGATGCCAAACTTTCATTCCAATGTATTCAACCGCTGTCACACTGCACATGCACTATTCGACTCTGCAACATTATTCATTGACTGTTCAACAATAGCTGTGGTAACATTTGCAACGACTTGCAAAATAATAGTTTGCTCTTTTGACCACATTGAACTCCTAGACGCCCAGTTTTCTGGAATCGAGTGATCGTTCTCCTGAGATCGTCTATGGATTCGGAGATCGTCTACGTAATTGACAGCTAAAATTCCCGAAGTGAAGCCATGACATTGCTTTTGTTTTCGTAACAGTTTCACAAGCAATGCATATACCGGGAACGTGATGCGCATCATAGCTGATATGAATGCCATCCAGCTCTTGGGGCAACATTTACCAACATGTTAACATGGTTGTAAGTGCGCTTATGTTGATAAAACTGCGCCTTCGTTGCTTGCAGAACCTTACATAGTTATTGAGTTTTGATAGTATTTTTTTTTTGAAAAGTCCAACCGCAAGTCGTGATACTTCATATGAAATGCACGTACGAAATTTCGTTGAATTTGGATTGCTATACGACGCTCTATACAGTGTTGAATTGTGTTACTTTAATATCGATCATCCTGTATTCAATCTAAATATTATCTACAAGCTGTAATGTTCCCATGTTCGAGTTGCACTTGTTTTATCTTTTCTTTTCGACTCATAAAGATGCTAATTATATAGAATTCTCCAACATCTATTGATTTTATTTGCCTCTAAGGATCTTATCACGATTTCTACTTAAACTGTCTGAAATGGAAACTGTTTATTTATAGAATGGACGAGCATGAGGCAGTATGAGTTTTTGAGAAATAGTGGAAGTCTACACCTTTATATTCTTGATATTTTGATATCCTGTCCGTATGTGAGATTCTTCAACGTTTTTAATATGGTAAAAAAATCATTCAAGTTCAATTGTTTTTTTTATTCACTGTTTTTGGTTCTTGTAGGACTGCTATTTTTTTTAACCACATTTAAGAATATTACTTCATTTAAAACTTCCTACAACAACAGTGGGAAAAAATAATAGCCATCAGAGGCCTTAGTATTGTTAGTTTATTAAATTAACTTGTGTAAAACTGTAATGATAAAATGATAAGGCCAACACACCGGATTAAAATTCATGATATATTAAAACAATTAAAATACACACAAGCCTTTCCAACCGACCGCGACCTGCGGTTCGTTTTCAAGCAAATGAAATTACAATTAAAATGACAAATATAAGAAGAACAAAACTAAAAGGATCATGATCGAATCCACGTGAAGGATGAGTCCATTAACATTCCAAGGTTGAAGTCTCTGAATAATACCACTTTGGTCCAATTCCAATATGAATGAGGGGTGATTCACAACGCCTGGAAAAAACGTATAAAATTTCTGTAAGCATAATATCTTATTACAATAAGATTGGATCAAAATATATTTTAAATAATTATACAAAATATTAAACAATACCAATTTAATTAAATGAACTTAACTAAAAATTAGAACAAAAAAAATAATTTTACTTATACAAAACCACTATAGTTCAGAATTTCTAGCAAACCCATATTGCGATACAGCTTGAACTGATAACACATCGTTATAATACTGGGGATCGGTTAGAATGTGAAATTGTTAGTTTTGATAAATTTATGACAGCAAATATATACACATAGAATACCTTCGACAGCTAATTGATTCAATCGCTTCCATTCTTTGCATTCCCATCCACACAAAATTATTACCATCTACAGAACGGTGCGGCGCTTGTATATTGTAATAATCGAAACGAGTTTAATGATGAACTAAATAAATGAAATCAAACACATTTTTAACATTGACACATATAACAGAAGATTTTTTTTAAATGAGGGGGCTTTTTTCTAAAAAAATGTTCATCTGGCCTATCTTGATTAATTTTCCAAATTTGTATCTTGTTTTTCTGCAGATATACTTTAACACACATTAAATAATTTGCTTTAAATAAGTATTAAATATTTTTATCCTTGAGATATTTCATTGTGAGATGGTTCTTAAATTGTTACAAATGCCAAAAACTTTTTAGGGAAGGACAATTACTTTCCTTTGTCAATATTAGCATTAAAATGCTAATATATAATAAAAGTTTTATATCTAACTTCAAGAAATTACAATGTACTTTGAAAACAAATATTTTGTTTTTAGCTGTTATTTGCATAATTGTGAAACTTTCCTATCATTATAATGTAGAAAAAGCTGAATTAAAATTCCATAACGAAGTAATGCCTTGACGTTTTTATTGTGGAGGTTTTATTTTTAGCGCTTGTCCCTTGGACTACAATAACATTACTTCCCATCTGGCGCTTTCTTTAGGGAAAAGCGGTTGAAATGGGGGAACAGGGAGGAACTTCCCTGAGGCTACGCCTGGACAATTCAATGACAAACTACAAGGGATAAGAAAGAGAACGTTTACAAGCGAACGATTTCAAGAAAACATCCAACATATCTTCCAGAATTCGAAAGTTAAAGAAAAATCCTGTAATTTATACTTTATTCGGTAAAATGACTGATATCCTATCTGAAATCTGTGAAAAAAATTTCTAAAAGAAACTTTTAAAATACTTTGTTATTTTTTTATTTATTTGGTGATATTAGAAAAAATATTTTTAATTAGTTTGTTATCATTCTATTACACTTTATAAAAATAATAATGTAGAAAAGACAATAAAAATAATTTGTAACGTGTGCACAGACAATATAAAAATGAATTACGGCCAACACACAAATATAAGTTAAAAAACATTTCCAACAAATTATAGAGTATCAAGATACTCGTAACCGGTTGTTCAGCCTTTAATTTGTTTTAAATAACCTATATTTGTGTATTAGCTGTAATTCATTTTTATAGGAAAGACAATTACTGAAACATACAATCTTTAAAAACTTCCTCAAAGAGCATAATGAATATTTTCCTTAAAGTATTCTTTATTTTTTATTTTATGATCAGATTTTTATCCTTTTCATGCGTTTACGAACATCCAATTGAAGTCGGAGGAATGATGCCACAAATATTTCTTAACCTATCTTTGATTGTGAATTTATTTTTGCTCATTTTTAGTCTGGATCTCCATATGGATTCCCAGACATTAATGTTTTAACATTTTTTATGTAGAATCTCCGTATTAAATTTTGAAAAACATTACATTATAAGAAAAAAAAAAACTCACAAAATAATAATGAGAAAAAATGAAATTATTGAAAGATTTCAGCTGAAACTCTAAACAATTTAATATCTATCTAGGTTTTCTTTGCTTTCTTTTTTCTCTTTTTAATCTTAACTATAAGATACTATAAATACTATAGTATTTCTTTTTTAAAAAAAAGGGGTTTGCCATATATGGTCATTATACAGCGATCGATTTGGTCTGAAACAAACCAGTCATGACGTCATCAACTTGAACTCCGAGCAGTCAGTCCAAACAGCGTCGTTTCGTGATAGATAAGTGTGACCACGAAAGGACAAACTTTACATAGCCAAGCAAGGGGAATAGTGTGGAACGTTTTTAATTATTTCAATTTTGATTATTATTATATATTCGTAACTGTAGAAAATACAAAACCAGAATGTTTTTGTAATGTTTATGTGATTCAGTTACCGATTTTAGCAATAGATGGCGCTGTTGCGTCCTGGAAACATTAATCTATAAGAAAATTACGCCATCAAAGCTCTTCTTTCATGAACTGAACTGTAGTAAACTAACAACAAACTTAAGTGCATTTCACATGGATCCGAAAATCGGACGGCGGATCTAAAAATTGGACGCATTCTATCTCACATGGCTACGAAATTCTTTCCGACGTAATCTATACGAACGATTTGAATATTAATATGTTATCGCAGGCACATCCAAATGGAATGGTCGCCCTTGTGACGTAGCACGAACTACTGTTTTCTAAACCAATTAGTGACGAGATTTCCTGTAATCCCATGATCCTCTGCGAAAGCAAACGGCGGGAATATTCACTGAAAACACGGCGTCGAGCGATCGGATTCTCTTCAATGAGGATCTGATATCCCAAGTAGAAAGAGTACAGTACAACTCTCAGCATTTTTAACAATGTAATGTACTTTTGATTAGTATTTATAAAATGAGAACGCACAATTGGAGCTTCCATTTTCAGTTGTTTTCTTCGCTTCATGCCAAAGAAAGTAATGTCCGCTTTCATTTCATACCGGATATTAACGTCATTTCCTGTGAAAAATTATCTACGATTTCGAAGTCATCAGAAATGGCCTCCGAAAACCACTGAGACGACAACCGGAACGATGAATTCGTCGTCCGATTTTCGGATCCACGTGGAATGCGGCGCTTTAGTACTCAAAGAAAATCCCCTCAATGAAAATTTGTTAACATTCAGGTTTCAGCTGACAGGGAAAGAATAGCTCAAGGTCGGAGAATGTCAACCCTCTATCAGAGGAAGTCTGGGAAAACTGGTTTTACACATGTGGCACATTTCTCTCCATACAGGGTTACTCAAAACAACTATCGATCAGGGACTGATTTACCTATAAAATACAGGAATATCGATATAAGACATTCGCAACCAATAAATATGAGAAAGTATATCATTTTCCACAACCAAACATTTTCAAACACTTTGTCAACCTACTGCCATTGTTTTTATTTTTTTAACTTGTTCATTCTTATTATTTTCTGTATTATAAATCTCAATTTTAATGATACACTGATTCATTTTTTTGAGATATCTCAATCAGTCCATCAAAATTATATGATATCTTTATGTCTCAACTTTTAATTACGAACGAATTATAAAATGTTTTATGAAATTTATGAGTAAAATTTCCAGATTTAAACAATTACTCTGTTCAACCTTACATATTTCCAACAGAGCTTTTCAAAAATGAGATTCAAGGACAAAAAATAAAAGAAAGATCTAGGTTCAGATAGAGATAACATAGCTGAGAATGACTTAATATTTATGTTACTGAAAAGCGTCATTTTGAAAAATAATATCGTGAATGAACTAAATTATTATATTATCCTTTTTGGATTTCGTTTTTGTTTCTTCTTCACAAAAATAGCATTCGGTGTATTTGAGGCTGTAATATGATTTATAATAACTTCTATCTCAGTACAGTTTGCAGTCATGATTTTCAAGGACTTGAGTATGGATTGATAGTAGGGAGTACAGTTATTAAGAAGATAATATTTTACAGTAATTAGCTAGGAATAAAGTATATTTACTAGTCAAATATTTCTTCAAATATAAGAAGTAAATGGTAAAGCTTGGTATCAAGAATTGCAAACATATTGGGTGAGTGCGAAAGTTCTACCCGTTTTTGGTTATGAAAATTTGCAATGGAATTGCCTTCACACATGACACTGCAATGATGCAAATCGTCTGCCAATCAAACGTGTGGATGCCTCACATATAAATGCATCGTGTCTCACAAAGTTAATCATTTCAAAAAAAAAATATCAGAGGGTGTAACATGGAACGCGAGAAGGAGCATATAAGACATTGTTTGTTATACGAGTTGGATAAAAAGAGTACGGCACCCGCAGCGTGTCGCAATGTTTGTCAAGTTTATGGGGAGGATGCAATAGACGAAAGCACAGGTCGTCGATGGTTTCGTAAATGTAGGGAAGGAGACAGAAGCTGCCAAGATCAGGCTAGGAGTGGACGGCCATCACACGTTGGAGAGGACGATATTGACCAAGCCATAAGGAACAGCCCGAACTTAACCGTGCAAGAATTAGCGGAGACCTTCAACGTACACCGGACAACGGTCGAGAGACGGCTGGTTAAGTTGGGTTTTAAGAGAAAGTTGGATCGTTGGTTTCCAAATAAACTGACAGCTAATCAACGGGATGACCGAATCGCCACCTGTGTTTCCTTGCTTTCCCGGTACAAAAATGACCCATTCTTGACACGAATTGCGACAGGAAATGAGAAGTGGGTTCTGTACCGTAACGTAAAGCGTCGTAGGACTGTGTGTCGCCTTTCTGATCCGCCTGCATCGACTTCGAAAGCTGAACTTCATCCCTAGAAGGTGTTATTGAGTGTGTTGCGGGATGTGCAGGGAATAATTCAATGGGAGGTCCTGCCACTCAACCAAACCATCAATGCTGCCTTCTACTGTCTACAGTTAGACAGGCTGCATTCAAATTTGATAACAAAGCGGCCAGGTCTCTTCAATCGTCGCGGTGTTATCCTTCATCACGATAACGCCAGGCCACATGCTGCTGTCATCACTCGCCAAAAGTTACTGGGCTTTGGTTGGGAGGTTTTACCCCACCATCCCTATTCTCCTGACTTGGCACCAACTGACTATCACCTATTTCGTGCGTTGAACAATTCCTTCTGTCAGAAAATCTTTGATGATCTTGATGCTGTGAAAACTGCCATCCAAGACTTTTTTGACTCGAAACCGCCGGAATTTTATCGCCGTGGAATTTATCTCCTACCAGAAGGATGGCAAGAGGTCCTAGATAGCAACGGGGATTATGCACAATAATAGGTACTGTTCATTTTGTTTTTCTTTGCTCTTCTTTATGGGTAAAAAAACGGGTAGAACTTTTGCTCTCACCCAATATTATAGATACTCCCGCTTTCTCATGAATGTCTGCTTGCTTCATCATCTATTTAATTCCTCACTTCGCTGTTAAACTCTTTAAACTCTTCACTTTGACTTAAAGCGTATGAGTTTATTCCATGCAAACCTTTGTGGCCCAATATATTTTTTTTCTTTTCAGTATCTGCTATTTCTGAGAGAGAAAGAGAGACACAGTCTTTTTCTAACTGAAAATTAAGAGATGTGTAACAACCATCAGCCCCAATTATTGCCAAATGAAGAGGAGAATACATATTCGAAGATATTTAGTTTGTTGCTTTTCAATTCTGCTTCCGTGAATTAGTTAATTTTTTCTAATGTAGCTTTAGGACGTTCGATGAGAATGGTCTGTGTTATTTAGTTTGGAGATGGTTATGATTACCGTAGTCTCCGACCATTTAATCACAACAAAAGTGTAAGTTGGATTAATAAGGTGTCAATTGCTTCGAACGCGTTTTTGTATAAGACATTGCATATTTAAATTTATAACAACATATTAATTAATATAATGTAATAATTATTCTTTTCAAAATATTTGTGGTAAATTTCATTTATGTTGTTGGAGGATGGCCGAGAAGACCAACATTTCCTAAATTTCAAAATATATTACATAGGACGTATTTTCTTTCGTTGGATTTATTTGGAAGCCAATTGAGGTGATTATTTTTCTCGTCTTCTGAAATTTAGAGGATGATAGTTTAAAATTTGAGATTTCGAATATTTAATTAAAAACTTGAATCTACAAATCATAAAAAGTCAAATTTTGCAAATGAAAAGCGATCAGGAAATTAAAAATTATTTAAAAAGACCAAACAGTTTCGATCTGCAAGAATGCTAGATCAACTTCAGCTCTTCTAAATTTTTAAACTTTGTTTCTTATTTAAATGTGTGGATTAAAATTTGAAATTTGAGATTTTTAATAATAATTTGCATTCTTTTTCAAAGAGGATGCGGTGGTTGGGGCTTGAAGTCGTCTTTCTAAG
Organism: Thereuonema tuberculata; assembly: GCA_023159025.1. Lineage (NCBI taxonomy): Eukaryota > Metazoa > Arthropoda > Chilopoda > Scutigeromorpha > Scutigeridae > Thereuonema > Thereuonema tuberculata. The sequence goes on along the minus strand of JAFIDM010000006.1, from coordinate 8,735,401 downwards.
AAATCTATCTACCCAAACTCCTGTTTCGACTGCTGCATTACTTGCACAGTTATTTCTAACTTCGTACTTAAACTACAAATAAATATAAGTAAAAAGTTATAAAAATTTACAAAAGCAAATTATCATTAAGTTTTAAACATAATTTTAACTTTAGTTAAGTAAATTTTAAAGATTGGATAAGATTAGAGGCTTCGAAAAAAGAATTCTCAAAATAGTTTGCTGTACTAAAACAGATAAAGAATGGTAACACATAGTCATCTATCTCCTACAAGTCTGCTGATTTAGAAACTTTTTGTTTCGGTAATACATACAATTATATAATTAAGTTAAATTTGCAATCAAATGAAAAATACACAGTAACTACTTAAAATTTGTACTAAAAATATATTGGTGATACCAGTAGGTAGGGGATGACCAATCATTTAGTATGTGGGTGGATACATCTCAGCAACAATCAGGTTCCTGTTGGTGATCACAGGAAGGTGTTTGATTATAGTAAACAAAGAACGTGATGGTGTTTACCAATAGCAACTGGAAACCCGAGGCAAGATGATTTCAAGACATGGCTGCGAAGACGAACAAACCTGCAAATTAAAAAAAAAAAAGAAGAAAGAAACGGTGAGCTTTTCTATAAATTGTGTGGTATATGGCTTTTTTAGTCTTAATCGATATTGTAAGATGCTATTGAATGAAAGTTGATCATTATAGCAAGTATCTGAAGTTCCTTTAAAAATCATCTTGCGTCGGGTTTCCAGTTGCTCTTTGTAAACACTACCATGTGTCTTTGCTGATTGTGGAGGTCGCTGTTCTGTCCCTGATTAGTGTCTGAGATATATTCACCCACGTACTACATGATTGGTTGTCCCCCTACGGGCCTCAGAAGCCCTGCAGCATCCTATTCGTTCATTGATTCATTTTGTTTTAAATATAGTCTATCTTCTTTGAATCCGATTGCCATTAACAATGTTCTGATGCTAGGACGATCCTGGTCTGTCCAGTGTCCATGTAAATATATATTTTTAATACAACTTTTAAAGAAGTAACTGTGTGTTTTTATTTGAATATTTTCACACGTAAAATACTGTGATTATGCTAAATGTAAATTGATCATCAGTATCTTAATAACAGAATATATTTAGTAAAATTTTAAAAAAATAATCATGTAGATCAAGAATTCTAGATATTTGTCTGTCTGTATCTTTTTTTTTTGTTTCTACTATAAACAATATCTCAATAATAACAAAAAGTTGATAAAAGAAAATGCTTCAAATTTTCAATTAATAGAACTAATATGTTATGCTCACTCATAGCTACTGATAGCACTAAAGTATTTATTAGTAGCGTATTTATTAAACTCTGCAACTTACCTAATCAGTAGCGTAACAAGGGAGGGGGGCGGGGGGAGGTACGCCCCGGGCCCCCCCCCCACCTGGGAGGGGCCCCCATCAGCCACCAAGCAGCTTATTTCCTTTTTTTTTTGGTTGGTAAAGCAAGACTAGGGGGCCCCATCTACAACTCCCGTCCCGGGCCCCCAGAGGCGTTGGTACGCCACTGCTTACCTTCTTTTTTCTCTATTTTTTTTTTTAGGTTCAACACTTAGAGATACAATAATAATAAATAATGATATAAAAATTAGGTAAGGTTTCTCAGTCAGTAAAGTATTCAAGACACACCAATGAAGAAGTTAAAAGTGTATATTTTTTTACTTGTCCAGTGCTGAAATAGTTTTCAATAGGTAGAAGAGAAAATCCTAATATTGACTTTTTCTTTTTCTTTCTTACTAACTTGACTTTAAAAGCAAAAGAACGAAGAAGAAACAAATATACTTTTAGTGAATGAACTCAAAAATACTTTTGTGGATCAAGTTCTAATCACTGTTCATCAATTTAACATCTTGATTTTAAACTTCAATAATTTAACTTGAAAATATTTTTTCAAAATTAAAACAATGGAGGAACTATATACAATGACCTTACAGTTCAATAAAGACACGATGAACGAGGAAAATCTTAATAGAATAGTGGATCTTCTAATGGAAACAAAAATAAGAGAAGAATTAGATGTTTCTTATAATGAAAATGCCATATTTATCTTTGCAGCAAAGTTTCCATTAGCTCTATAAGTAAACAAGTCCCTTACCTATTTGAATTTGTCTCACAATTACATTAATGAAGAGATTGCCACTGGTTTGTTTCAACATGAAAACATAACATACCTAGATATTTTTAATGAATAGTGAATAGTGAATTTTTAGTGATAGTGAAGAAAAAGAAAAAAAATGGAGTACTAATGGGTAAGCATCATTTGTAAATAAGAGGGGGGGGGGTGATTAACCTAACGTTCGCTTGCCTTTATCACACAAGAATAATGCTGGTTCTGATCTAATAGAAAGAGGTAAGTAAAACTTCCCGACCCTTCCGGGAAATGAATAATGCTCCTCCTATATTCAGTCAAGTGCCGTAACAAATCAGCTTCCATTCCTGTGGAGAGTAGAGTCATTTGTGTTATCATCTGTGTGTAAAAAGAA
>JAFIDM010000006.1:8689306-8707007 GCA_023159025.1 Thereuonema tuberculata | reverse complement strand
CTCATATAAATTGGTTTCTCTCATACGAATTGGTTTCTCTTATATGAGTTGGTTTCTCTCATATAAATTGGTTTATCTCATATGAATTGGTTTTTCTCATACGAATTGGTTTCTCTCATATACACTCATTAACAAAAAAAAAAACGACGACCTAGAAGGAGTTGTCCGATGGAGACAAAAATTGGTGGAGAGGAAGATTATGTACAGAATACAAAACGATTAAAATTTCAGACAAATTGAATGATTTATTTCAGAGTTACAGAGTTACAAAGTAACGAGCTCAATAAGGTGTTGAGCCATCTCTACCCTGAATGCAAGCTGCCACACGACGTGGCATAGAGTGATAAAGCTCCCTGATGGTCTCCTGCGGTAATTCTTGCCAAATTGCTCCAATTGTCGGTTTCGGTCATCCACATTCCCTGGTGGATGCAGTCACCTTCCCATCATATCCCAGACATGCTCCATTGGAGAGTGATCTGGGGATCTGGCTGGCAAGGAAGTGTTTCACAAGCTGCAAGACAGGTCATAGCAATAGGTGCCATATGTGGTCTGGCATTACCTTGCTGAAAAATAAGGCCAGGGTACTGCAAAAGGAAGGGTAGCAAAACAGGTCTTGGAATGTCGTCGACGTATCTCTGTGCTGCAAGTGTGCTGCGAATGACGACCAAAGGGTCCGGCTATCAAGGGAAATGGCACCCCAGACCATAACTCCTGGTTATGGGCCTGTGTGGCGTGCAATAGTGAAAGCAGGATCGGTAGGCTGCCCTTGGCGTCTCCAGACACGTCTGCGACGATCGTCAGGACACAGTTGGACGCGGGATTCGTTGCTAAACACTATACGTCCCCAGTCAGCATCATTCCAACCGGATCGAGCCAAGCACCACTGTAATCTGGCCTCATTGGTGTGCAGACGTGAGTGGCAGGTGGCGTAGCGGTCGGTACGAGCTGGTACAAGCTGTTATGGTCTGAGGTGCCATTGCCCTTAATAGCCGGACCCCTTTGGTCGTCATTCGCGGCACACTTGCAGCACAGAGGTACGTCGACGACATTCTAAGACCTGTTTTGCTACCCTTCCTTTTGCAGTACCCTGGTCTTATTTTTCAGCAAGATAATGCCAGACCACATACGGCACGTATTGCGATGACCTGTCTTGTAGCTTGTGAAACACTTCCTTACCAGCCAGATCCCCAGATCTCTCTCCAATCGAGCATGTCTGGGATATGATGGGAAGGTGACTGCATCCACCAGGGAATATGGATGACCTAGCCCGACAATTGGAGCAAATTTGGCAAGAATTACCGCAGGAGACCATCAGGGAGCTTTATCACTCTATGCCACGTCGTGTGGCAGCTTGCATTCAGGGTAGAGATGGCTCAACACCTTATTGAGCTCGTTACTTTGTAACTCTGTAATAAATCATTCAATTTGTCTGAAAATTTAATCATTTTCTATTCTGTACATAATCTTCCTCCCCACCAATTTTTGTCTCCATCGGACAACTCCTTCTAGGTGAGTCTTTTTTTTGTTAATGAGTGTAAATTGGTTTCTGTCATATGAATTGGTTTCTCTCATAAGAATTAGATTCTCTCATATAAATTGGTTTCTCTGACACGAATTGGTTTCTCTCATTTAAATTGGTTTCTCTTTGTCGTTTATTATATTTTTTTGGCTCCGATGTTAATTAAGAGATTTCGCCACAAGAGAGATCTTCGAAGCCATTCCGATGTTTATGTTTACTTCTGGCCAGATACGTTGTTTTGGTGATTCGATCTGTGTGCAGAGCTTCCAGTCGACCACCACCAGGGATGCAAAAGCGATGGAGAAGAGTACGGGGATCGATCACGCACTCACTTTCTACTATTTCACTGGTTATTCATTGCGTTAAATGGCATCAATTTGTGTACACGCATCACTTGTGGCTTATCTTTTCTAGCGCAAATCGATGTCTTGTTACGTTTAAATTTTAGTGTTTATTAAATTTAAATTATTTGAATAAGCAGGTGTGATTGCTTAGTTTTTGGATTACAGTTATGATCAGCGCACGTGAAATTGTATTACTTTTAATTAGCTGAATGTTGTTTTCATATTATTAATTCTAACCGTACGAGAGTTATTTTTTTTTATAACCTTCGATCGCGCTGCTAAGTGATCAGACAAGCGGAAGGGGAGGGGGAGGGGATGTGCGCACTGTATTACAGCTCAACTATCTCACTTTAAAATCTGCCATTGTCGAGTTCAACACAAGCAAAGTTTCTTTTTGTGGCTCTTCTCAAAAACCACAACTCATAATGGTTGAATTTTTTTTTTGGCGGATTAAGCGCTTTCGGTCGCTTAACACATGTATTGACTGAATGTTGTTTACGTGGTATCGAATGCTGTTAGCACTATCCGTCCAAATGCAGGCTTTTCATTCCAAGGGCAAGAATTACTGAATATTACATAGAATTTAGTTTAAATCAGTGAATATCTTACATCCTATGAGGTCAGTAGAAAGAGAAATTGAATTTTTTGGTTTTCTGTATTTTGTAGAAGTTGCTTAGAAATTTAGCGCACTTAATAAAATCAATACTAAAATTGTACGTTTTATTACATGGTAAGAAATGAATTGGTAATAAAAGCTATTTTGAAATAGGTATCTCATTGTAGCTGAAATTCAATTTCGAGAATAACTGTTTTTTAATCGCCTATCATTACATTATTTTTTTTCTCCCAGAAAGGTGGGCCTCTCATGGAGGCAGCCGCTGTGGCTGTCGGCCACGTCCTGACTATCTCTGCCTGTCAGGGGCTCGTTTCTATGCCCTGGTGAGAGTCCATTCAGGCACAGGGAAGTCCAGTGGACGTCTCTCACTTCTTTTCCGGTGGAGTAATGTCACACTAAGAGAGTAAATAACCACTTTTCTTCTGACGGCTTTTTCGCTGCGCAACAATATCACCTACAGAACATGTCTAGAACAGAAATAAACAACAGCCGGCGATAAAAGCCAGTCTGGAATGTGGGTGAACCCCAAGACATATGGATGAATCTTCCATAGGACACCATTAGACGTTTATATAAGTCAATGTTATAACCGTAGATCCTCATGTATCGCCGCAAGAGGCAGCCCACAACATACTAACATGTATCGATTTTGCACTCGTTGTTCCGAAATAAACAACTGCTTTGCTTTCAGTGTTCTGGCGTCATTTTCTTTTCATTCTCTTTGCACATGTTGTGTTTCATCATGATCACACTATGTTTCCAATTGCTTTGTTCTATTCTTTTGTCATAGAGTGTATTTAAGATAATATACTTTTTTAGCGACCCGTTTGAGAGCTATTGTGATAGCGACCAAAATCGGTAGCTGTAGCGTTTGTAATGTGTCTGTCCACCCCTAACAACTCTCGAACGGAAGGTCAAAAAGACAAACGGATTTCACCATTGTGTTAGGAGGTAGAAGTGGTGTATTTTCAGGTGCCAACGCCCCCCATGTTTGAGATATTTCGCATTGTTGTCATTCTACCCCTAAAAACTCCCGAACGGAAGGTCGGATCGATAAATGGATTTAACCATCGTGTTCAGAGTCCAAAATATCGTAGGAATAGAGTATTTTCAGGTGCCAACGCCCTCAACCCCATGTTCGATATATTTGATATTGTTTTCATTGAATTTCCACTATTAGCTTAATTGCTAGAAGACAACCATCCCATTTCAGTTGTCAAGGATAGCTTGATAGGTATTCCCAGACCTCAATATAAGTAAAGAAGTGTAACTGTTCTAGACGGCTGTGGTAATAAATTCAAGAAAGTTAGAACAATGCAATTGATCGGTTAATGAATCAACAATAGAGATGATGAAAGAATTTCCGGGACTTTTAAACCGTATATGCTCCAATAGAGGCCCCCGGCGTTTATTTGCAAAACTAGCCTCGGCTCCCGGCGCTTAATAGAGACCGGCTGCTATTAGAGACCGGCCATTACGCAATATTTTTACACATAAATACCGGCTAATATTACAAACAGCTATTTTATTTGAATTTCACATGCTACATAAGACTGATACATGGCAATGTCTTTCTGTACCTTTCGCTGCTATTCGTCGTCAGAATCCACAATGACGGGCGGCCATCTCACCGGAAGTTTCTTTCGCGTATTCCACCGCGCGAATCTTAAAGGCAATGTCAAATTACCGTTTCGGCGGCATTTTTTAAGGCAATGTACCGTAAGGTATTACGCACGACTATAAAGATACGGACGCATACACTAGTACCGGTAGGAACTATCAAAGACCCGGCTACTATTAGAGACCGGCTACTGTTTGGCCATGTCCCCTCTGCAGCCCGGCGCTTATTAGAGACCGGCGACAATAAGGGCCTCGGCATTTATTGGAGCATATACGGTAATTTTATTTTTAGTTTTGCAACTAACTTCTTTTAATAACGATATTTCGTTTTCTTTTGCAGAAAAGTTCATCAGGTTTTTATTTTGAGGACAAGAAAATTTCTTTTCTTTTCCTTTACAGAATTCGTTAATAGATCTTATGCAATAATCTTTTTAAAGTAACAATGTACAACAATTCAATATTTTTACATTCTCTGTATCAAAAATTCGTGTCAATACATATTGAATAATTGAATCTAATCGCATTTAAGATAAAAACTCGTGTCCCAATAATAAATTACAACTGAATAACTTCTACTGAATAACTACTCAAAAAGTTTATAAAAATCTTTCTTTCTTCTTATTTTGGATATTTCTCTTAAAACATTCATTGTATATGTTATTTCACTGACTTTGTTTTTATTCATGCAAGACAAATGCACTATGTATGATTCTATCATTAATCTTATTTTTTCTTCTCCCATATGAAATAAAATGTCTACTATAGGGTCTCCATTGTCTCCGAACTCCCTAATGGTATCCGCTCAATCTCATATTATTGCTCTATTATTTTTGAAAGCCCTTACTTTTTCCAATATCCTTACTTATAGGGTCCTGTCCGTGCTTAAGTAATAACTTTCTCCACAGTCTCTACATTTTATTTATATACCATTCCCATAGTATTCAATTTGGATACTTCTCTATTTGTTTGGTTCTTTTTTTGTTAATTTGTTAGCTTTCTAATAAAATAGACGAATTTTGTTTTCTTTGCATATATCTCTTAACTGTTCTACTTATTTGAATTCCCAATGGCATTCTTTAATACTCCATTACAATCATCTCTCTGTTTTTGCTTATTTTTTTTTTTCTGTCTCCTATCCCTGAAGAAATTACACAGGGGTTCAGTAGTTTCGGTGCCGGTGTATTTAGAGCTGATTTTACGCATAATGTAGGTGCTGAATCCAAATATGGCATTAGGTTTTCATTAACTTCTCTAGTTTCTGAGATATAAAAATGTCGTCACATACATTATGATACTTTAACATGCGGATATGTGTCTGTATGTTTGTGTGTGGTGTTTTTTAATAAAAACCATAGAAATCAAAAGTCTTTATATATTTTCTAGAGTACTTTAAAGCAAATAAAAACCTTATAAAAAATTACAGTAGCACTTTATTAACTACAGCTCCACTTAGTTTTGAAGAAAAGAAAAATAATTTATCAAAGAAAAGTCAGTTAACACTTCGGAAGCTTCTTTTGTGTAACATTTTTGAATGTACTTTGTTTAAACAGTCTCTTTTGAGGTTCCAGCAATAATCTGCCATCATGTGCGTATCCCATCTTCCTTGGTAGCGGTCCTCCATGGTTTCTATTTCCTGGTGCGATCTTTCACCTTGTTCTTCACTTGAATCACCTAAATTTTCAGGAAAACGGTCCGAGTGACTGTGTAGATACAGAACTATTATGCTTCTATTAAATCCAAGGTTTCTGAAGTTGTTGAGCATCTCGTTTACCAGCTCAACATAGTTTTCAGCTCTCTGGTTGCCCAAGAAATTTCTGACAACCTCGACAAATGACATCCATGCTTTCTGGTCAGCCTCATTCATGGACTCCACAAAAGCCAGATCTTTTATAAGCTGTCATATTTGTGGGCCATCGAAAATTCCAGCTTTCAGTTTTTCTGCACTTTTCTGAGGCAATTTTCTTCCTTTGTAAGCAATCTTACAGATCCATTCTTATCAAGAGCCTTTACAAACTCCTTCATTAGGCCTAGCTTGATATGCAGTGGCGGAAAGTTGGTTTTTCCTCTACCAACAGGACGCATTTCAAACTCCGCTTAGAGCTATCAATAAATAGGCGCCAATCATTAGGATTATATTCAGGGAGATCCATTTTTTCCAGGAGTCATCTAGCATTTTGACCGAATACAAGATTTTCTTCTTGGATGAAAAAGCGTAGCAGATCCTTCTCCCTTGTAAGGTAGAAAGTAATTTTTGTTCTTTTTTCCAGTAAGTTCTTGTCATTTAATCTGAAAGCTACAAGCTTAGATACCGACAGATAGCGGCACAGAAGATAAAAATAATGGCATTTTAGGAGTTGTTCTAAGAAGCAATGGGATTGAAATGAGTTACAGTTTTGTCACACCCTAAAAGAGGTTTTACATTATTTACGAATTTGGTTCATAAAAAAGTAAGCTGATAGTTTGTTGTAAAAAGAAGATATATATACCATTGCAAAAACCAAGAGGAAACAGCGCTTAAATAGTTTATTTACGAATTTATTTAAGTGTACGTTATCAGTACCTTATATATATATATATATATATATAGTTGGAACAATTACTGATAGGGTATGCTGAACCTAAAAAAGTTTACCTTACAGAGAAAAACTGATTTCATTTTTAGATTCAGCGCCCCAAATATAGTTAAAATCAATTCAAAGAGCTTAGGCACCAAGAAAATTTTTTTAGTAGGCCTATGTTATTTATTATGTTATTAATAATAAAATGTGTCGGTTATTTAGTTACATCAAATATTTTTTTCGTTTTATTAATTTTTTCTTTCCATACTTCTTCATTTTCCGTGTTATTTATTATTTTTTAGCATAATTTCTAATTAATTGGTATGAATATTCAATTTTATTTTTGACTTTGAATAAAATTTAATTAGTTGGAGTAAAAAGAAAAAATTAATTTATTTATTATGATGTGCTTGAAAAGAAATTTAAGTAATCAGGTATTATTTTATTAATGAAATAAATATTAGTCAATAACGTGATTATGCAAATGAGTCAATCACGTTGTCTCAAGTGAGAAGTCAGTCAGGTGTGAGACGTGGAGATGAAAAGTAGACTTCAACCAGGAAGGTTGAATGGTGTATCCGTCGATAACGGGTGCGACCATTATGGTTACCCATAGGAGTGGAAATAACCCTGGAAATGCTAAGGAAAGGATAATACAGAAATGGAACTATGATTAAGTTTACTACTTGAAGATTATTTCAAATACTTTGTGCCACACTTATACAAGCAGAAAGTAAAATTAATCGAACGAATCAAGAAGATTTAAAGAACTATTAATTTAAACTTGAAGAAGTAATAGTATTTGCTTTGGAAGACTACATTCCGAAAGTAGGTGAGGCCAAGTAAAGAAAAACTAAGAAACTTGTATTATTTAAATCCAGTTGGAACGATATATTCTGAGTTAGAATAAATCGAAGATAAATATAACTATAGACATTTTGAATCGAGTAATTAATAGGAAAAATTAAAAGTATTTCGATTCCGAAGATTATATTGGACCATTCGATTATTGAGAACAAAGGGAGAATTTTCCATATTGACTGTAGACGATTCCAAGAAGAATTGCGGGTATGAAGAATACATATTATTCAGTAATGAGATTTTAATATGTTTGGATGAACTATTATTTGATACGGAACCAAGGAACGGAAAGGGAACAATAATCATTAGGAAGAATTGACAATTGCCGGAAGTCAAATTAGTTCGAGTGAATTAAGAAAACCTGAAACTAATCAGACGAATTATATTTGGAAAGGAGGATGAACACTTAATAATTAATGAAGATGTGTGGATACTAAAACCTAGATCAGGTTAACGTTAAAAGAAGAGAAAGCTGTCGTTTTGGAAGACAACCATACGAAGTGACCAAATAGGAAGAAGAAGGAATTGAAGCTAAATGCTAAGAAGACATCTTTAAACGGAAGAAAAGTGTTAAGTGATTTTAGTGATAAATATAGTGCTTAATATTTCATAAAGTGATATAAGCAATTAATAATAAAAGCTTCAAAAGTTTGAAGTAGTGAAATTTAAATAGTGCGTTTGTGTTATGGTGGATAGCAGACCATTTGGAGCAGAAAGGTTAGAAGACATCAATGAGTGAGTACTTTGTTATTTATTATTTGAGATAGGTGATATCTAACTAAAGCAGATTGCAAATATTGATTTAAATATCGAGTGATATAGCACACAGTTATCTAAGTGGAAATAATTAAGAAGAGATACATAAAAGCTATTTTAATAGATAAAGGGAATATTAGAAAGTTAAATAATATTCACATAGGTGAAAAGTCCAGCAATGATAAACTGGTTTAGATTTATTAATTTACTAGTACATACAAGTGATATAAAAGGATTAAGTTGTTATAAATAACATAAGAGAATAATTCACATAAGGGAGAAATCATTTAATAATTAAAATAAGATTATTTTGGTAAATGTTGAATGTGTACTTGTTTAACAAATGTTTGTTAATGCATATTATTGATTATAGTTTATTAGGAATTGATATAATTCATTATAGGAAAGAGATTGAACCTATTGTAACTTACAATAAGAATTGATTGATAAAAGAAATTAATATTGAGATTTATATTATTGAATCGTACAACTATTTGATAGTTCATGTTAGAGGTAATTTTATTACGACTCTGTATTTTGTATTGAATCTAATTCAATTAAAGTTTTGCTTTATTTATTAAAGCGTGCTGTCATATTTAGATAATTATCGCAACTCTCTGCTAAAGATAGTAGCAATTTCTGAAAAAAGTACCCTTATCTTGAAAGATATCGGCTTCATTAATGCTTGCTTTGTAGGTATGTCATGCCCTTCAGTTATAATTCAATTCATGATTACTTTCCAGATTTTTTTCAAAAATTCAAATATTATTTTATTATCAATATTTATCAATATCGCTGGCCTATATTTTCGCCAAAGTTCATAGCTAAAAAGTTCAGGAGAGAGGGGTTGCTTGCAGTCCGGGAAGAATGATTGCCTCTGCATTGGGGAGGCCACTTTTGGTGACCAGGCCCACTTGTCAGGTCCGAGTACGGGCTCTTCTCCAGCGAAGGCGACTTGCCAAGACCGGGTTGGATGAGTCTCTCTCTCTCGGCGACGTGTGCAACATGCACGGCGTAGCCCTTTTTTTTCTCTGGGGATTGAAGACGTCTGCTCGTCGGTCCTGAGCTAAGGTCTTCTTCACAGCTGCTTCTTTGGGCTCCTGCCCCAGGAACGAACTCATAACATGGCTCTGCTTCCCGGTTTTATTGCTGTCTGTCCTTCTGTCTTCTGGAGCCGTCAATTCTTCAATGGGGAGGCAGGGAATGTCATCGACTCTTCAGGAAGGAAGTTGGCCTTTTTTAGTAGGTAATAATAATACATGCAAAAATGATAACCTTCCATTGCTTACAAATAATATTCACATCTATAGCATTCACATAACTGAAGAATTTAAAAAACTGTCTTCTCGTTCTATTCTACAATTTCAAAATATCGTCTGCATATCGAATATATCGATAACTATTTGTTTGAAAAATTTTATAATCTTTTGTTCTTCCAACCAATTCACGTATAAGTTATACAGAGTTCCCGAAACGCACCTTACCATGGGAAAACCTCTTCAGGCTTATAAAATAGCTGTTACTACATATCACTCCTAAATTTTTCTTTATTATTTCTTTACCTATGTGGAAATTTTCTAGTATATTCTTATTATCTTCACACATTGTATGTACTACTTCTAATGTTTCTCTACTGGTATGTTTGTACATATTGATTCATTGAGTAGTGTTTTATTTTCTTTCTTTTCATTTCCTTTTCTTCTTTTATACATTTGGTAAGTGTCCTTAATGATCAACTCGGATTTAAATAATGGAAACGTTTTTAAAGCTCATTAACGATTCTTCCTACTGTCGCAGTTTGTTTTGATTATTTTGTATTTCATTCCCGTGACACGTTTATGTCACGGGAATAAATTTTTTATATATTTGTAGCTCCATGTTTTATGATATCATAAATCTTAACTGTAGGAGCATTATAATAATTTTTTATCCTAAATCCAATCATTTTTATAACCTTATTTTCGTGTACTCGTTAATTCTCTGAAGCTTCAATTTTTATTGCTTCTTTTTATTACCTTTATATGTCCACATGAACTTTGTTAATTACCTTCTAAAGATCAAATGTTTGCAATCGTAAGGTCGTAAAATCGTGAATTATCCTTATCTTGCATCAAATTCTAAGTTTCGTGAGTGGTTAGTTTGCAATAATTTTATTGCCATCCAAAACAAGTTGTTTTTGTAAAACTGGAAGATGATTGCAGACTACTGGAGAAATGCTGAGTTACTATTTATTTCTCCCAACAAAAAATTTAGTGTAATGAAGGTAACTGTAAGTATTCTCTATTTATTTTACAAATGCTACTCGGATGAGCTACGGACCTTCACATACACATATTTACTTATGAATAACATATTGAGTCAGTCGTAAAGACAATTCTTTCTAGAACTATTCATTTTTTGATTGAATTTTGTAGTCATTTCTACGTAGTTTTTTAATTAATAAGAAATGGTTTAAATATTTGTTCAATTTAATTGTTTTTTTTTTTTACTCAATTCAAATTTATATTCAAGTAACAATTATTCTCGGGCCCAGCACATTATTAACAGATATCTTACTCAAATATATAAACTATATTACTAAAATCTTCTATTTCTCTGTCTTTCTGTCTGTCTGTCTGTCCGACGCAATTTTCTATGAGAATGGAAAATTGAAACAATTTTTTCAATGAAACATCCGCGACAGGAATCCAACCTGCAACCTTCAGATCCGAAGTCAGATGTCTTATTCATTAGGCCATAGGGACTACAACTCTCTTCGTATTGTTTTTTGAATTATCTCTCCTTCCCATTTCCCCATCAATAAGGAATGTATTCAACCTTTTTATTGAATCTCAAGATTGTTTATTTATTTCCCATCCGTCAGTTTATTGTAATTCGAAATTGACAATTAGAACTATAATTGCCGAAACGTTGCAATATTTTAAATATTCTTACTTAACCAAATTCTACGTGATATTGAAAAATAAGTGTGTGTACACGGCAGATGTTGGAGTAAAGAAAACAGAGTCAAGAAAGAAAGAAGCACTCTTTCTATGAGATGGAATACTGAAAAATCACTATTTGTAACTCAAAAACCATCAATATTTGTGGGTTTTAATAATTTTAACGCTTCCACAAATAGCGGTTGTCCGAGTGGGTGTTTATCTAGGTCAATTAATCTCAAATTAAGTTAGTTAAACTTAGATGGTTAAGAAATTAGCAAAGCGAACATTGATTACACAAATTCAAGGAATAAAAGATTTAATTCCAAAAGTTGAATTAAATTCTATACATTCATCAAAAATTATCTTAATGATATTGGGAGTAAATTATTACTATTGTCAATCCTTTGACTATAGTATTCAAAACAGACAATTAAATGTCTGTAAAACAAAAAGTTCTAGTTCATAGTAAGTTTGGGATAACTTATGCCCTTTTTCCAGTTAGATTTATGCTTTACAGGATACAATCCAGTTCAGATAAACTGCCACTAATTGCATAATATTTAACACCTCTACTGTGGAGATTCTAATTGTCCTTTAGTCTTGGGTTACGAATGCTCTCGAACAGCGTTCACCCGGTAAAACAATTAAAAGGTTCATACTCACGAGTATCAGTCTTTCTGGAATCGTGGAACTAATCGTATCATTGGAGAAAACACTAAAGGTAGAACTGGTCACTAAATGCTTGAGCAGCTAACATCTAAACCCTGACGGTAGTAAACATGGTGACCTATGTTCTGCGTTGTTGTTGTTGTTGCCCTAACGATGTCTTCCGTCACCTGGGAAACAAACGTTACATCCTTTTTTTCAGAAATCTACGGCGTTTTACTGGAACCTTGGCATTGAATCACACATCACTAATGGCACTAATTAGCATTTGGATGTAAGGCTTGTACGCTAGTGAAATAGTACTAACATGGAGAAGTTTCCGTCCTCGGAAAAGCTCTTCTCATGTCACTGGCGTAATTGATGAACACTGTTGTTGTGTAGAACCTGATACACAACTGAACTGCTTAGCAACCGCGCAGTTCAGTTAACAAAGCATATCATCTGCTCCGTTTACAATAGTATATCAATGCAACATGGATGACCCTTATTTGTTGCACGCTGACAGTAATATACTTGTTGCTAAGATATCGGCGTTAACACCATTTTGATATTAGCCGTGCAGAATGAATGTCTGTGTGAAATCAGGTAAGTGGCTTCACCTAAACTTGATGTTATAACTTGATAAACATAATTTCACACCACAATATTTGCAACTGAAAAGCCACTGAAAAGTATCAATTGGAATAAAAAAAAAGAGTCAAAAAAGAAAGAAGCAGTATTTCTATTAGGTAGAATACTGTAAAATCTTTATTGGTAACTCAAAAACCATCGATATTTGTAACACAGAAGCCACTGAAATGTATCAATCTATATTAGATTAGATTAGATTACTTGTGAATGTGTGTGGCTTGACAGCCGAGCACGTCGACCTGAAAGATCTTTTGTACTATTCCACGGAAAGAAGAACAGATGGAGAGAAAGACTGAGAAAGGATGGTGTGAGAAATGCAGGGGAAACGGGAGAACCCCGGGAAAACCTGCCCTGCGCGAATCGCCACCATCAACGAAACCCACATGAGAACCGAACCCGGGACTCAGAGGTGAGAAGCCAATGCCTTAGCGACATCGCCAACCGCGCGGCCTATCAATCTATATTACTAAAATCTTTTATTTCTCTTTCTGTCTGTCTGTCTGTCTGTCCGGAGCAATTTTCTGTGAGAATGGAAAATGGATATAATTTTTACAATGAAGCATCCGCGACAGGAATCGAACCTGCAATCTTCTGTCCGAAGTCAAAGAAAAGTGATAAGTCAAAGAATACAAGTTGAGACTAGAGAGTATTTAAGTGAGAATGAAATTGACACTTCTGATAATCCACAACACGAACATCTCTATCCGCCTGAATATCTGAACTCATTGATTCTCAACAGTATTCCTCAACATCGTTTTTCATTGAAGATTGGATCTCCAATAATGTTGTTGCAAAACATCAATCCCAAGTTTGGACATTGCAACGGAACTCAACTTAAATGCCGTTCATTCGATAATGATCTCATAGAAGCCGAAATTATAACAGGAACTCACAAAGAAGATTTTGTTTTCATCCATAGAATGTCTATGAAACCAAACGATAATCTACTTCTATTCATTTTCACAAGAAAGCAATTTCCGATCAGACCTTCCTACACGATGTTTATCAATAAAACTTAAGGACAGATTCTAAATAAAGTTGCCATCTATTTGGAGAACGTTGTCTTCACTCATGCACAACTTTATGTCTTGAGTCACAAGTCATCAGAATTTGGTTATCTTCACTCGAAAGAGTAGTCCCAATCAATTCATCGCCAAGAATTTCGTATACAAGCTACGATCTTCATTCATCATCTATATCAACAAACATCCATCTCAACATATCTCTTCTTCAAATATCTATTTCAATCAATTTGCAGACGGGTAATGTGTAATTAACAAAGAGTTTCCAGAAAGAAAGAAGCACTATTTCTAATAAGTAGAATACTTAAAAATCACTACTTGTAACTCAAAAACAATCAATGTTTCTAACTCCAAAACCACTGAAAAGTATCAATAGGAATAAAAAAAGACAGTCAAGAAAGAAAGATAACTATCTCTTTTCGATAGAATAATGAAAAGTCATTATTTGTTACTCAAAAACCATCACAATTTCTAACTCAAAAACCACTGAAAAGTATATCTATAGGCTTATTACTAAAATCTTTTATTCTCTGTCTGTCTGGTGCAATTTGTGAAAATAGAAATAATTTCTACAACTCCGCTACGGGATTCGAACATTCAACCTTCTGCTCCGAAGTTAGACGTCTTAGCCATTAGACCACGAGGACTACATTCTAGTCTCTCTAAAAAATAAAAATATATCAAAGATACATGATTCACACGCTGGTTGTAAAAGCAGTCGTGGATTGAGAGAATATAGACATCAAAAATTAAATTAAAAAAAAAAAAACTTTAAAAAAATTTTAGTTTTAATTTACTTGACGTAATTTGTGTGGGTGTGGTGTTTTTTAATAAATAAAATGTTTTTTTCCGTTACATAAGCGAGGCTTCCGGAGCGAAGTAACGAGTAGCCGACTAGTTCTTCTAAATATAGTTAATGTCTTGTTATGCTCTAAACTTAACTTGAAATCTAAACCGATTTGTTTATTATTTACCGCTCCAAGGATAAATAAAATAAAATACTTGTGACAAATTGATAGTACAGTTGTTTTTATTATTATTGTTCACAGAAGGTAATCGTTTCATGACACTAAACTTTGTGTAGGAGATCCGTAAGAGTTAATTACTGATTTAAGTGGGTAATTTTCTTTGTGAAGTTTTCGTTAAGGCTGAAACTTGGAGTGACACTCGTAATACTTCGTATATGTTTATATTGAATAAGTGTAAGAGCTTTATAAATTTTTTAATATCTTTCTTTACTTTTTGCTATAAACTAGACGTAGGATCTTCTTTAATCTCCTTGTACTCTTCCGATTGTAACATTTCTGTTACCTTCTGATCAAATTCACAAGCATCCATAATTATTAATTTATTTCCTTTGTCCGATTTTCTTATATGTCCAGAACTGTCTTGCAGGATTTTCTTTATCAGTTTCACTTCTTATAATGATGCATTCCTCTTCTTAAAATTCAATTCTTCCTTTTACAATTTTGCAAAATTTGATAAATCGATTCTTTCTTATCTTATAACTGTCTTTTATTTTTTTCTGTTTCTATAATCTTATTAAAACCTTGGTTCAGATGAAAGTCACAACCTTCATTTAGAACTACAATTTCTTCATCTGTTCATTTTCTTCTTAAATCTTCTATTTTTATTTCCTTTTTTTCTTTTCATTTAATTCTTTTAATTTAGTGTTGTACTTCTATGATTCCATTGTCATTATTTCTCCATATTTTGATACTGGAAAATGTTCTTCATTCTTTTATTTTCTATTAGTTGTCTTTCTTGTAAGGTCTTAACTGTTCAGTGGTCTGATTTTTTTAATGATTTCCACTGTATTTCTTCCATTATGTTTTTAACTGCTTCATTAGCAATCAATAACCAAAAAGTATTTATAGCTAATGCCTTAGGTATTATGCTATGTTTCATGTGACTCCCTTTTAACTAAATTACTGATGCATTTTTGGTATTCTTTTAATAGTTTCATTCTGTTCTTCCAAAACATCTCCTTACATTGCTTATAAATATAGAAGTTTAACGTGTGGGAGTAGATTATTAAGAAAAATAAAAAGCCAACACACATAAAAAAATTTAAAAAACATTTAAACACATTAAAATCTGACATGTTACAATCTGAAGAGATCGTACGAACTGGAGATTGTAAACGCTCTAATGACCGTCATGTTAACGATGTTAATTTTAAATGAAAATGGGCATTGCGAATCATAATTTAACGTTAAATCGCAAGAAAACCGGTTTCCTATAAACCTGAGTACTAAATTTAGCATTTTTCCGCGTAACCAACTCGTCAAGGAACGGGATTGCATTGCTATTCTCGTATTCTATTTTAAATTTAATACAGGGGTGAATTTCATCTAAACGCAAAGGACAGTCTTTAATCAATTCAACAGGATTAACAAAAAAATAGCAGCAGCAAGAGAGGCCATTATTTTCAATCAGCAATGTAGGAGAGCCGATCTTATTCCCAATGCCATGACGATAAAAACGGAAGCTGACTCTATATCGATTAGAAGGCTTTTGAGAAAGGTTAGGAACAAAATATTTCAAATTCGTATCACCAATCATCATAAGAAGTTAAAACAACTCGCTTACCTGGCAAAGAAAACTTCTCACAAACTGTCTCTCATCCTACCCCGGAGTCAATATGTTTTTTCAGCAAAGGTGTTTCAAGGATTTGAAGCTATTTCTAGAACTTATATTAAAAAGCTCTCATTATTAAGTGTCAAGAGATGGCCATTTAACAATTATTCGGGCAACAGAGTAGTTAACTTATCTAATGTTTCCCTCACCCCCGCACAAACGTAGTTGATTGGGAGAGGTCTTAAGTTCAGAATGCCAACAGCGATTAACCCCCGCAATATGGTGGCCAGCATTGAATTTGGAATTTTGAGACTTCGGGAGCCTGTTCCTCCCACATTGAGAAGTTCGATCTACAATATCATACGAAAAAATTCCAGAACTAATATTGACTGTGTCCTTGGTCTTCTTGAAGTAGAAGCTTTGTAGCACTTAAAGAGTAATGATAACTTAATTATGGTTACTGTCGATAAAGGGGGAAAAGCAGTTGTTTTAACCAATGATCAGTATGTTGCTATGGGAAATGACTTCTTAACTACAACGGCAGGAGTTCAATTTTTTAGTAAACGGGAGAAATGTGTTCTTACTATTACATTAGGAAGGTAACGCGGAATTTGTTTCATAATGCCCTCATTACCTCTGAATCAATTATCTAGATAATATAAATTAGCCTCTTTTTTTTTTAAATATCATAAAATGTTTATGTTTTTGTTTGTTATTTTATTTTTCACTGTATATGTTGCGTTTAATATTTTCTTAGCATTATTCAAAGCTATTCCAATGTTTTTGTGTATCACTTTGTTTTCACATAGTTGCAGACTTATATTTCTTATTTTTCTTTCAATCATCAAAGTAAGGAGTATTTTTATTTCAGTTTTTGTTCTCCCTTTATCTATTTGAATTAATCATCCTTCATCCAGTCATTTTTCTTTTTTTCTTTTACATGTTTACATCAGTCATCAACCGATATGTTTTTTCTTTTACAAGTTTAAATAAATCATCTATTATCTGGTGGTTTTTATCTCCAGTCTCTTTTCTTTTTTTTTTTTGCAAGTGTAATCAATAATTTTTTGTTTCAAAGAGTCATTAAAGCTTCATGCTGAATTTGGAATTTTTTTGCATTACTTATCAGGGAATGGTTAGGTTTGACAGGTCGAAACCTCCCTTGAAATTATTATCATTTATTCAGGACTTCAAGTAGTTATTGGATACTACCAAATATTGTAGTAGATATTGGATACCAAATTTTAGCTGCTCTTACGCATTGAAAGAGAGTTAAAAAAATGGTAAAGTTAAAAGAAATACTGACGTGACGTCATCACTCTTAGCCACTCACGCATGACATCATCTTATCTCGTGCTGTTTACCGATACCTCAAGGTCAGACAAAACGGACGGCGTAGCAGAGCAAATCACTCAAGTTATGAAATAATATTAAAATAATTACTTGAATAGGAAGAGCAGTGGAACCTCCATGACTATAAACTAAAAACATAAAAACACATTAAAAATAAAGAAAAAGAAAATCCATGTGCTGGGCTCTGCCAGCCTCAAATGAATTTCTTACGGCATCAAAATAAAGAAAAAATGCCTAAAAGATATGTAAACA
>JAFIDM010000006.1:8648781-8673837 GCA_023159025.1 Thereuonema tuberculata | reverse complement strand
AATACATACCTGAAATTATGCCGTGTATTTTTGAAACACCCTGTATAGTGAATTTTATAGTCAAAAAGCATATCAAGAAATTCCTTAAAATCATAATTTCTTAAAAACCAGACCTGATGAAACAAAACTAAATATGACTTTTGGGTTTACCCACAGTGTGGAACTGAAAAATATAAATAGTTTCTCTGAAGCAAAATGGTTGCATATCAGTGTAATTGTTGGAATGCATTATACCAATATATAAAGATAGCTAAAATGTCTTCTAGAAGTTTTCATCTGAAGAAGTGAAAATTAATTTATTTTTATTTTTTTTATAATATTAAGTATTAATTATCAGTGAAGCAAGCACATGAGTGCAGAAATTGAATTCCAATTTTTTATTTGGAAAAGGAAATTATTATCTTTTTTTATTATTAATTATTTTCTTATTTCTTTTCTAGGTTACTAACTTTCGAAAATTGCGAAGCCTACATTGGAATATTTCTTGGAGATGATTGGTAAATGAAATGAATTCTCAATTGCCTCTAAATACATCCTAAATGAAGAAACTGAACAACGACAAAACAGCGAAAGAAGCATAACAGAATTTGTCATCATGATTTGGAAAATAACTTCTGTCCTAATTATTATTCTGACAAGTGCTATTAAAATAATAATTAGTTTGTGAAAGAAGAATATTAACCAACTTTTTTGAACCAATGTATCTTAAATAGATTCCTATTACCACGACAAATGAATTTGCATACCAGAAAGAGAGCTATCAGTATTACTAAAATTTATTTCAACATTATTTCAATTTTATCAGATAATTTGCAACAACAATTTCAGTTATTGTTTCGAATAATGATCTCAGTTTCAAAACAGACATGGGTTATCTTCATAACACAATCTCCATTGGAGAAACGAATGCCTCTGACACGATTCTACACTTTAAATCTTACAGCTAAAAGATATTAAAATAATGATGCTAGATATTAGAAATAATGCGATTTTTCCGTCGAAAAATATCCGAAGACAAAAGATAGTAAGACAAAGGAATGTCAACGTCTTATTTTCCCGAAACAGAAGACAACACGTGATACATGTGGAGAGCTGTGTAACATCTCGTTCAAACAAAGTAATCACATCTTCGAACGTTCGCTATGGGATAGGAATTGCAGGATTCGATAGATTGATAAATCCATTTTACAGTTTCAGATTGAAGCTACTATGGGCTGGTTCATTTCTAATACTTTTTGTACTTTGCTGCTATCTAAACGGATGCTCTTTAAGTGAATACATTTTTGGAAAACCGGCAATTATGGTTAAGTATCGTGAACTAAACTCTCTACCCAAGTCCAAAAAAGGTGTATTGTGTCCTTTGTTTTTATTTAATGATAATCTAGTGACAAATCGGATCAGGAAACAATACTCGGAACACTTCGGAATTCCTGAAGAAATCGTTAAAACATTACCATTCTCTGAAATGTTAAGACTTCCAAGCATGAATGTAACCAACATATGGAATATGTACGAGATTGATAAAGATCATCTCTTTACTTCGTATTCGGTACGTAGTTATGTCTAGCAATAGATTCCTTATTTTAGTAATATTAAAATAAAATTTTTTTAACATGCTGGGATATTAGTTGAAAATGAACGTAAAGCTTCAGCACATGAATAGATTGCTGAAGATTAAAATTTATTTATCTTACGAAACATTCATTTTCATAATACAAAATAAATTCAAAAACCCACAAATGTAAGAAAAATAGGTTTCCACACCCTGAGCCTTTATTTCGCGAATCTGCAACAACTGTTTTAGCCTTATTGGGCGTCTTCAGACAGATTTACACTTGAGGAGGGCTCAGATTACTTGAAACGCAAAGAAGCCACAATCTTCCTCCCACCCCGAAAAAAAAAAAAAAAAACAAGTAAAAAACAAACAAACAAACAAACAAAACGAGTGGCACCTTAAACAAAAAACACACAAGGCAAAATCACCGTGACATACCAGCCTCCAAATCCTTGTCCTAGATACCAGGCGCTAAGGAATTTAGGTAATGGATTTGGGGGAACAAAAAGGAATTGATAAAGTTTTAAAGTTTGAAGCACTAATAAATATTAGAAAAAATTCAAAAACGCTTAAATGTACAAAAAAAAAAAAAAAAAAAAAAATAGGTTTTCGCAAACTTAAATTCTCTTCCTATTTCTAATAGTTGGAAGTTGCTTGAGATTGTTTAACAGCATCATAGAGTTCCAGCACATAATAGTTAAGATTTTCCTAGCATATCTGGAAAGGGTGCATCAGCTTGATGATTTTATATCTTTCATCAATCATTCCATTAAATGAGATTTGAAGCCTCTTCTTAGCCTCTATGAAATAATGATGAATTTGATATCAAGTTACCATGTTCCACATAGCTAAGAACATAAATCGTTGGACTAGATCATAGCTTGATCCGCCAGGTATCTCATCATTACATTATAAAAAAAATCTTGCCAGTCACACAAAATCCTTAATTGCTGATGTGTGATCCTAATCATATTAATTGCTTGGAAATTTAATAATGTAATATCCATCAATAGATAATTTTCAATTCGTTTCGATCACTCCTTCCAGATGAAGCAATTTTCTTTGTAGAGTAATTTTGATTATGATAATTTTGAGAAGCTATACTATTGAGTAAATAATACAAAATTTCCAAATTCTTCTTTTAACTTCTTCCTTTTCATCTTAATATATTAAACAAAAAAACACCATATCTCCATAACACGTAGTTTATTTAAAAACTTTTCGGATTTTTCGGGATGATAATACGCCATCCCTTCTTCAAGCGAAATGAACAATAAAATAGTTCTATGGAATAACCAAAGATACAAAATAGTGATAAACATGAAAACATGTTGAAACAATTGACAATTTACTTTATAAAAGCTTTACTTTCATAAAAGCTTTCATAAAATATTCAGAAATGACTGAAAACTAATGGAAACCAATGAAAAAAAAAAACAGGCCGAAATTTAAAGTTTATTTTTAAAAGACCTTCTTGAAAAAAGAAAAAGTAATGATAAAACTTAATTTATGAAACTAAATCCATACATTTAATGTCGTTGTTTAGTGTTCAACTTCCAAGAAAGATAGAAGTTGCACTGAAAAGGGCAAAATATATGATTTAGCAACTGCTGCTGGTAGATGTGTTATTTGCGAATATAGCGGTAGGAGACTTTTTATACTTTTCATTCCATTTTAATTATCTTAGTTTAAGTTCTTTTAATTTCTTAAATAACTATCTTTTTGCATTTTCTTATTTTTAAAAAACTCTTTTATTATCTTATTTATAAAATAATATAGGTATTCACTCATGCTGAATACTTCTTTCATATTATTAATTTTATCTTTCCATAATTTTGTATCTTTAGTAAATTCTGTTAATCGTTTTGAATATTTTTTTAATAAATGGCTGTTTTGGTGTATACATTCTTTGCAGAGTTTAAGTTAAGGATATCATTACTTTTTAAAGGTTTATAAGTGTTGATATAAGATCTTGTGACCTTCATTAATTAAAGAAACCTTTTAAAACTAATCAAAAAGTAATACTTATTAAATTCCTGAATTGCGATCAGGGTTTTGGATAAAAATATTTCTAAATAATCTTATGGAAAATTTTAGTGATTTCATTTTGGAAGTTTTATTGTCCTGCCCATAGAGCTTCTAATTACATTTTTAGATGACTGTACTGCAAGAATAAGGAGAAAGCATTACTCATTCTTTTTGGCACAGCGTACTTTAGGTGACTAACCATACTGCTAGTTACTAGAACAAATCCTACTCTATGATTGCTGCCAATGCATGATTGATCGATCATGGCATTTAAAGAAATATGTTGAAGCGTCTGGTGGACGTGAGTAAATTAATCGAATTAAAATATAAGACCTTTATGTTTCTTTCATTTTCTGACGAGAAACCTGTTTGATTGCATGTATGGAACCAATCATCATATTAACAGCAGATCATGGACCTTAATGTTTAGCAAACCACATAATAATATTTCAGTTCCACTAAATTATGTTTTTTTCAAAAGTTTTTCCAAATAATACTTCCCTCAGAGACAATTTTTTTATTATGAATTTCTTATTTTCATAATAAAATTGATAACTTCAAAATCGCGTTAAAACGGCTATTTTTGGCTGTTAATAAAATCCTTAATATTTTTTGAAACACTTGCAAATTTAGTAAGGCGATTGATTACGAAAAAGAACTTTATATTGCTTGCTGGTTTTACGTAGGTTTTACTACCCTAACCTTATTAAAAAGCATAAAGCAGCACCAAACCAACTATAAAAACAAGGATGTATTCAAATCCAGCTTATTTCTGCATAGTAAATCTACTAACCACATCCACATTTTTTAAAAATCTCATGTAATAGATTAGGTTACAAATATCTTCTATCTCACCTTGCGAGATTCTTGGCTTATTGTCAATGCTCCCACTATTAACCATGAACTCTAACTTTGTCATAAAGCATTATTTAAATCCCCTCACTTCGTCGAGTATGACAGTTGATAATAACCTCAAATAAAGTTGAAATGTCCTGTTGCTCTTTCGAAATAAGTCAAAAAATTACACTAGCAATTTTGACCAGCCTTTTATCATTTGGGATATTTATCTATCTTTTAGTATCGATACTAAATTTATCTATCTTTTAGTAACGATACTAAATTTATCTAATTACTATAAAATTGGAAAAAAGCCTAAACACTTTTTCATTTTTCATAAATTTGCTCAAATCTTATAATTGTTCAACCACTGCTCTTTGATATACCATTTAATTCGATATCAAGTTTAGACAATCAATTGAATTACAGTTATACTATTAAGTACCATAGATTCTATATCCTCAATGCTGGCTCCACACTGATTCAAACGAAGTTTTTTATAATATTTTGTTATTTCTTTAATTGATTGAATTAGTCATAAGTAACAATAATAATGTAAACTTAATCATCTGTTTGAAAGATTTCTCCAAAAAAAAAAAACAACAGAAAAAAAACAACATTGACAATATAGAAATTAATATATTGATTCAATAAATAGTTTGTCATAAATATAGTAAATAAAATTTACTTCACCAAAAAAACTTTGAAAATTTGCCTCTTTGTAATATTTTTTTGGGTGATGTTAATAATCTTTGAAACTTTCATTTGCTAAATTTAACTCTCATTTTCTCCTTAATTTAAATATACTGGTAACTTTTAATCTACTTTTTTTTTTTTTGAAAACTTATTAATTTGTTTCTTCATTTGTCATTCAATATTTTCTTTGTTCCTTTTTATTTAAGAAATCAAGAAATTATCTGGACCACTAACTACTTACGAATTTGTTCTAAAACCACCTCAGCAAGAATGGTTAGCAACTGATCTATACGTTAGAGTAAGGGCTGTATTATTTTAAAAATATATTTAAAGAAATATAAAAAGTTCAAATTAGTTTATAGCAAGAAAAACTGTACCGATTTCTTGATGACTATTGTCACGTGGTGGAATGGGTCACCTGACACGATTAGATCTAAGCCTTTTGAGAAAATGACTGTCTTGTCAATTGCATATTTAATAATAATAACAATAATAATAAAGTATTTAATCTTTTTGCTTGATTTTATGATATTTGTTAGCTCCTTTCTGTGTCGTTTATCTATGTGAGTGGGCTCGGTAATTTAAGCCTATAAAAAAAGAAGACAAAGGGAGGACACGCCATCCATGCGGAATTCGCAACTCGATCCGGAATATTCGCTTGACCCAAAAAGTCATTTTATGAAGGAGACACCACGATCCGAAACCTTAAGATTTTGGCGGGAAAAATCCAGCCCTGTGACTATGTTGATCTTCGGCTTTGGACAATGCAAAGTGAAAGTTTTCGTTTTGGCGCGAGATGATAAAAATCGCAATTGGAGTCGGAGCTTGGTAAACGCAGCGACAAGATGTAGAGTAAATGCTCCGCAGCCGAAGTGTTGGAAGAGAGCAGGCGATGGTGAAGAAAAAAGAATGAATAAGCCACGGTCAAAATAATTGGAGAAAAGAGGAGGCGGTCATGGCAATTGAAGTTTCACAACTCGACAGACAGGTGAAATACATGTGAATTGCAAGTTGCGGAGAAATGGTTCGAAAGCTGGCGCCCAGCGAACCCTTGTACGGCGGAAGGCCAAAGAAACCTCCCGGCGGCTATTCGTAAGCGTCCGAACACGCGATGTGAAACACCAAGCCGACAGGGCAGCAATACAAAATGAATAGGCAGACGACACTCTACGACGCCAACACAGAGAATAAGGCAAACTACATAGATTGTAAGTAGAGAACCATTTTGCTTATCGCATTCCATTAAAGAGGATGATAGACATCGGACGCCATTTCGTTGTGTAAACTCAGAATCCAGCGGGAAAGCAGGGGCCATCATCGATCCGAACTCTTTCTAGTGATGATTCGAACGGTTAGATCCATCAGAACTATGGGTGAAAATAAGGTGTTAATAGAAAATGTTCAAGTAGTAGTAAGTTAAACGTCTCCATATCCTTAAGTATTGCTTATTCATACGAAATATTAGTGTTTATGAAAGAAAAGGATAACGATATCAAAAGGAGAAAACGAAACCGAAACTTTCGTGGGGAAGACAAACTACTGTGTTTTTGCTTGTGAATCATTATGTAAAAGCTGTGTTAATGTCCAGTTTAACAATAAAACTTCGTTTACAGAAGAGAAGACTAAAAGGTGAACTTAGAGTGTAAAAATAAGGAAGGGAGGAAAAGGTGAAAGCCATGTTTTACCTCGAGTACTTAAAGGACTATTGCATTTTGAAAATCAGAACTAAACCAAGAGACTATTTTTATCATATTCTGATTGTTTTTGCTTACTGTTTGTTTAGTCAATATACTGATTGTATTTGTCCTTATTATTATTTATAATTTCCGCATTTTTAGCATTATCTTTTTTTTTCGTCATTAATGTTGTCAGTTTTCTAAATGAAAAAAAAGATAATCCTTAAATTATCCTATTGAAACGTATACTTTGTTATAAAGCAAGAATTCCTTTATATTACTTTGTCATTCATGTTATTTTGTGTATTATTTTTATATTAATTAAATCATTGTGTTATGTGCTTATTGGTCCTATATATAAATATTACTTTTCTCTTGGATCTAAGTTATTGTCTCACAAGGCTTGGTTCTAGTAATCTAGAAGGTGTGGGATATCTTACGCAATTGATCCGAAGTTATAAAAGAGATTTGCTTAACGTTTATATTAACCATTTTCTATCTTTTTTTCCCTTGGTATTTGAATTTATTATTGTAGTACTTGGTCAGTAGGGTGAACATTTAAATCAGGTTTATTTCCCGAAGTTTGACGGAAAATCATACGGGCCCAGCATCCGTTAGACTAGCCACTGGGGGACAAATAACCTTCGCCGGACTACTTAATTTGTCGCTGACGTCGACGGAGAATAGGGGAAAAACACTGCTAAAGCAAACCCCTCTCGTCTCGAAAAAAAAAACGTGTCACTATCACTGATTAAAAAAAAAAGTAAACAAAAGAAAAACACAACTAACCTGCTTAACGAAATCACAGGCTAATGAAAAATTAACTATACTTGCCTCAGAAAGATTTATAAACTAAAATTATTAATCCAAATATTTTTATTAACATTTGAAATATCAATTTAATCTTAAATTACCCCAAATTATTTAATTAGTACTATTAAATATGCTTTTGTTTAGAGATTAAATTGTTCATAAATTAAATATTAATTGCATTTGTAATAAAATTTATTTATAAGGAAAAATGAGTTTACACTTCTTACATTTTAAAAAAGATTCTAGAAATAGAAGTATTGTCCACGAATTGAGTCAGCATTTTACATTTTAGGAATCCAAAATAAAAAAAAAAAATTATAAAAATAACAGTAGTCAATTCTCGCCGTTACGATGTGATCTTGTTACGATGTGATCTTGTGGACAAGGAGGCGTCTTCGCATGAAACTTGGGTTCCAATTCCGGCGTCGTCATGGATGGTTGTGAAAAAATTTGTTTCCTGTGTTGGTCTGCTTCTTCATCTTTCTCTTCAGGTCTGAACTCATTCCTTATGATTTCCTGAGGAAGGCAATGGGAAACCACCTCAGTATCTTTCTCTTAAAATTCTTAGGATTCTTCTAGGGGTTCGCCATATTGGGAAAATAGTACACGGACCTGGGGAAACGAAGATCGCACTTCGGAAATCTCAAGTGTTGATCCTATGGAAAAAAAAGTGGGGTTGTTAGCTCCCGGGAACCCTCTCCACTACACTCTTTTGCTATCCCTTAACATAAAGACATCATTCCGTTGCTGTTCCTGCAAAAAACTCTTCCCGTACTACAGTTTTGTATTGTAAAATACAAGCTAGCAGATTTAAGCTTACCAAACAAAGAATGACAGAAGTCTGGAGAACAAGACCCCACCATTCCTTGGGGAAGCAATTACACTGGGGAACAGTGATTTTGGTGCCTCACAATTTTGATCTATTTCTGGGTATATTTGGGTCACTGATTCCAAAAATGCTTTCAGTTTTGCTCTATCAGCTCTAGTTTTTGAGATAGAGCCTATACACATAATATACCAATCTAACCATACCGGTCCGCATATACAACTATATCATACGCATACAATTAAATACAAAAGACATTTGGATGGATCAAGTACTTTCTTTTTCATGAAGCAACTGTATCTATGTAACCACCATTATTTATTTATATATTTGTCGCATTAAATTCATTAATTTTCTTACTTCAGGTCGCTGAATTCTCGTTTCTGTGATTTCCTCCGATGCAATGATTTTGGACATTCTCGCTGGATGCTCCAACAGTAGTCCGCCATCATATGTACATCCTATCATTGTTAACAGACATTGTTTCTCTGCCAGCCTGTAAGCTAACAATTGAGACGACTTCTTTGTTAGACTTAGATCTCTTATGAGGTCGTTCCATTCCGCTTGAATGGAACGGTGCCGAAGCCTTATCTTGGTCTCCCACTTTTACTTTGAAATAGGCCAAATAAGCTCTTTTTACGAAGTCAGTTATGGATATACTTTGCTGAATGAATGTGTACTCCCCACAGATGATGAAAACACATCAGGATTATTCAGACATTTTCTTCATGATGAAACCATGTCATTGCCTATACAAAGGATAAATAAATGTCTGAATAGTTAAAGTACGTAAGCAAACAACAACATTAATAGAGCTTGGACAAAAAAAAAATTAGTATTATGCAAACAATCGATTTACAAGTGGTGGTGTAAAAACAAAGGAGTCAAAAAAGCAATGTACACTCATTAACTAAAAAAACAACGACCTAGAAGGAGTTGTCCGATGGAGACAAAAATTGGTGGAGAGGAAGATTATGTACAGAATAGAAAATGATTAAACTTTCAGACAAATTGAATGATTCATTTCAGAGTTACAGAGTTACAGAGTTATTGAGCTCGTTAAGTAACGAGCTCAATAAGGTGTTGACCCACCTCTACCCTGAATGCAAGCTGCCACAACGACGTGGCATAGAGTGATAAAGCTCCCTGATGGTCTCCTGCGGTATTTCTTGCCAAATTTACTCCAATTGTCGGGCTAGGTCATCCACATTCCCTGGTGGATCAGTCGCCTTCCCATCATGTCCCAGACATGCTCGATTAAAGGGAGATCTTGGAGATCTGGCTGGCCAAGGAAGTGTTTCACTAGCTGCAAGACAGGTCATAGCAACATGTGCCATATGTGGTCTGGCATTATCTTGCTGAAAAATAAGGCCACGATACTGCAAAAGGAAGGGTAGCAAAACAGGTCTCAGAATGTCGTCGACGTACCGCTGTGCTGTAAGTGTGCTGCTAATGACGACCAAAGGTGTCCGGCTATCAAAGGAAATGGCACCCCAGACCATAACTCCTGGTTGAGGGCCTGTGTGGGGTGCAATAGTGAAAGCAGGATCGGCACGCTGTCCTGGGCGTCTCCAGACACGTCTGCGACGATCGTCAGGACACAGTTGGAAGCGGGATTCGTCGCTAAACACTATACGTCCCCAGTCAGCATCATTCCAACCGGATCGACCCAAGCACCACTGTAATCTGGCCCGACGGTGTGCAGACGTGAGTGGCAGGTGGCGTAGCGGTCGGTACGAGCGTAGATGTTGCTCTCTCAGCCGTCTGTGAATGGTTATGGGTACACTCGTGTGCGGGTCGCACGTCTGATGGTTGATAACGATGATTCAGGCGCTGTGACAGCTGATCTGACGATCACTCTATCCTCCCGCTCTGCTGTAGCTCTAGGTCGACCGTTATCTACATGACGCTGAAATCTGCCATTGTCCACCCATTCCTGCCAGCATCTTCTAATCGCCCGCATCACTTCGACCCATATGACGAGCGATTCTCCGATTTGCCCAACCTGCATCTTTCAATCCAATGATACGACCTCTTTCAAACTCTGACAGTTGCACGTAATGAGCTCAAATCCTGCGGCGAGGCATTTTTTCAGTGGTCGAAAGGTATCCTAACTCGCAATGCAACAGAAATTTTGACCATCAGATTGAGAATCGCTTCTTATATACACCTGCTGAGTGCGGGTGTAGAGCTACTAGAATGAAATGGATGGCATTTTCGGAATCAGCAGCACCAAAATAACCAGAATCAGGTGAAAAACTCCAGGCACCAAGAAAATTTTTTTTTTTTTTGTTCCCCCGTGTTATCGATGTATAATCTGTGTGAGCATGTATAACGCCTTCCGTAGTTCAAACCGGAATTAGGATCACCATGAGTCATATCTCGTCGTGTCCTAGATGACCAGAAGGTTTGGGAATCAATACCTATTTTAAAAAAATCGGACTTTCAGTTCAGGCCACAATGACAAAAGACGGTGATTTAACAAAATAGGTGTCTTTTTACTCTGATTCGCCTATCCTGAGAACGTATGTCATACCATCGATGCAATGGGATCACTTCCTATTCCAGTTCCTGATTAATGGAAACGATAATTCAAGCAATTCTCCTCTGTATGCCAATGGTGTAATAAGGAGACTGTGATGAAAGTTATACTTGATCCTGGGATTTTAAAGCCTTAATTAAAAAAGTCTTGTGAGCCAGTAATAACTCATTTAAGATTTTTAAATACTCAGATGTTTGATTGCTTGCAAATTGTATTGGGTCGCTTGCTGTTGTGCTTAGTACAAAACTGTGAATTGATTTATTGAATATTAATATCAAACCAGTCTCAGAAATTAATTAACCATTTATTCACATTTTTAGGGACGTTTCGCAGCAATTGAAGAAAATTTGGCTTTTCAACATCCTTCAGTCGGATTTCCAGGTCCTCTTGGTGTTTCGGCAAAGTGTATTGGAGAAGTAATTCAGGTTTGTTGTTTTTTTCATGTTGTAGATTTTCAATATGAAAATATCTAACTGTACTCCAAGTTCTCAAGATAATCATCGAATATCTTTCTGAAATCTGATTTTGTGGAAGAATCTTATATGAAAAAAACTGAAATTGTATTTTCACATACACATGTATCAAGAAAACTATAAAGAAATCCGTCACAAGCATTATTGTAGAAACAGCTTTATTAAACATTCTATTACAATTTAAATCATTAACTACTAATTTGGTTCTCACTTGGTTGTGGTTGGATGTAAGCAAAATGTCTTTTTTGAAATTTCAGTCTAATTATCCATTGTTACCAGGAATGTATCAGAGATGAGGATAAGATAGTTACCAATCGTTAGTAACAAACGGTAATTGCAGGAGTAAATTTTGTTATTCATTATTCTGTCGATTTGGAGAGGTTATAAAAAAGGATGTAAAGGAGTGTAGAAAGGATTTTCTTTTTCTTTTTACCCCTGAGCGGATTCAGTCTTTTCACTTGGTGACTTGTCTAGCAGCTATGTCTGCCAAGATAGGTATTTTAATTTCTATGTATAGATGTATTCTGGAATAAGATGTTTTTCAAAGAAAATATTTGAGATAGGCTAGGCGAATCCATCCCAAATGTTCGTGCGACATGTCTGGCGGAAACATATTTGATGAGACTACCAGGATAGAACACGACAGGACATGCAACACATTAGGTGTCGTTCTTACATGGATTTAGGTTTTGTTTTTTTAGGGTTTTAGGTATTGCTGTTTTAGTTATTTCAGTATTGTTTTTTTAGGCATTTAGGTGTCGTTTTTTATGTATTTAAGTTTTTTTTTTCGGGATTTAGGTATTGTTGTTTTAGGTATTTAGGTTTTTTTTTTATTTTTGTTATCGAGATATTGTTTTCTTAGGTATTTAGGCATCGTTTTTTTAGGTATCTGCACCTAAGTGAACATATCTCACAGCAACTTCCGTTAACTTTACCGGAAGTTCAGACACTTAACATCAACTTGCGCTTCCGGTTTCAGAAAAAAAGTTCCAAAACGACCATATTTCACAGCGTGGACCAAAAAAAAAAAAAAAAAAAAAACAACAAACAAACAAAACCAACCCGTACCGGAGACTGCAGACTTACCCAATTTATCAATATTTTCCTTTAAAATATTCTACTGCACTTCCACTGTTATTTTTTTTTTTTTTCGTAAACTCGAATCCCCTTCATAAAGAAAAACAGTTTTGTATCATCAAGTCAGTTCTAAACTATTTACTTATTGTTTATCTTACGTCACCTGTATTTGGCAGGAATAAATTCATGTATTTGTTTTCTGAAGTATCTTGTCTTTTCGCTCAGTTTTAAAACAAACGAGGAGGTAAACGTTTCAAAATGTAGAAATTTGAGAAATATTTGACATGTACTTACGAGAGTAGATTCTTGCATTGCTTGATGATGTTCGAATACAGAGTTAGTAGGTTAAGTCTGTGATTAAGATTTTGAGATTAGACCGGATGCTGCGACAATGGTCGGGACGCTGTGAACTGTTTTCATGTTCCACTGTTTCTGAATTACATTGCAGGACCAGAGTCTTTGGATAATTTATTGTAAAACTTGATAATATATTGTTATTATTTTGGATGATCACATCAATTAGAAATGCTGATTTCTGTGCTTTCAATCAATGGGATGTCTGGTCTATAATGTAATTGTCTTCTCCATAAGAATAGATCTATCCGTAATATAATTTATAGTTGTTATTTTGTAATGCAGTTTCGGACTTACATTTGTAATATGGGGGAAGTTGCATGTTGAGGAGATTATCCATTACCCCTGAGTTGCCAATGAAGGATTTTGCAAACTTGATCATGTCCAAACCTTGGGCCAAGACTTTGCAGGATGAGGCTACATGCTGAACTGTTTCAGGATTATCAAGTCATTGTCGTACTGTGTGATCGTTAATTATGTGTCTTCGGTAGTTTTGGAGGGTTAATAACTTGGTTTTGTATGGCTAGAATGAATGCTTCTGATTCTGGATTTTTCAGTGAGCAGAGTTTGGAGGATATTTTATCGATGTGATTGCCTTGTAGTTCATTTTATTGTTTTACATTTAATGATCATAAATGATCGTCTGATTTGAAAATAACCTGGTCGTAAGTCATTATATACAGATAATACTATATTAAATATTCAGGGAAAGTACGAAAATACAGTATGCCAAAATAGTATTATTTAGATTTACTTTGGGATATGCTTTTTTTACTGTTTTATTATGATTGATTCTTGTACTATTTTAGTGCATGTTATGTATTGAAACACAAATTAAATTTACAAATGTTGCTGTCTTTGATTGATCCCGTTGTAAAATTCAAGTTACTCTTCGTTTATAATTAATTATAATACTTGGAAATTTATCGGAATCCCCTTTTACTTTAAATTTAGATTTTAATTGTTCGTTTTTCAGGTACACAATTTAAACCTTTGGGATGACCCATGTGATGAACCAATAAAAGTTGAACAATGTATTGATAAATGCCTGGAAAATATATTATATTCACAAGTACCTTGCCGGTAATATTTTTCATTTTGATATTTTAGATAAACAAGAATATTGGAATTTTTATGTATATTTCTGCAAAGTTAAAATCAAAGAAATGCAAATCTATTAGTAAAGAATGTTAAGCTTTTAATGTTTCCAATTTATTCATTTCATAACAATTCAATTAACTACTCCGAAATAATTATTTTTATCAAAAGGAATTAATTTTAATCTAAAATTATAAAAAGAAAAGGTAAAAAAAAGAAATAAATGAATTCTTTATAAAGTCAAACAATTTCACTTCTAGCATGAATTAGTTTAATACAGGGCTATTCAAAATGATTGTGGAGGTTTTACAAAATCACTACACATAATACGAAGACGACATCTTGTTTATTGTGTTTCAGACATTCAGTGACAGGCACTCAGTATTTGATTTAGAAAAGTTAGGGGGACTCGAGATCAAATAGCAAATATGCAATGGATAATGGAAAAACAAGAGAATTCCAAAAAGATATTTATCTCTGCTGTATAGATTACATCAAGGCATTTGATTCTGTAGATCATGAAAGACTTTGGAATGGAATTGATATCTATGGGGTTTTCTGAACGTTTGATTATCCTCTTGAGGGAACTATATGGAAAGCAAGAAACTACAGTAAGGACTGAATCTCGAGTTACAGAATGGTTTAATACAAGAATGCATTCTCTCACCATGCTTATTGAATCTGTACAGTGAATCCATCTTGAAGAGAGCTGGACTAGAAGAAGAAAAGACTGGAATGAGAATTGGAGGAATCAAGATCAACAACTGAGATACGCAGATCACACAACTTTGTTGGCTGAAAGTGAAGAAGACCAGAAAGTAATTTTGAGGAGAATCAAGGAGGAAAGCCTATAATTTTGACTAAGTCTAAATTTGAAGAAAAATAAGGTCATGACATCGGGAAGTATGGGGAAGTTTAAAATCAAGAACAAAGGGATTGATGAAGTTTCATTTTTGGTTTTTCAGGGGTCTAGATTCGATATGGACGAAAGATGTACAGAAGATTTAGGGAGAAAAATTTTATTGGGTCGAGCAGGAATAACGAGTTTGAATAATATTATGAAAGATTGAGACATTTCTAAGACAACTAAGATCAGGAGAGTGAAAGCAATGGTTTTTCCAGTGATGATGTATGATGTGAGAGTTGGGCGATGCGGAAGAAGGAAAGGAAGAAAATTGACTTCTTTGAACTACGATGGTGGAGAAGACTTTCAGAATATAATGGACTACAAGGAGGACCAACCGATGGGTACTTGAACAGATTAAGCCTATCTGTTCGTTAGAAGCCTACAGTAAAAGCTGTCTTTATTTTTGCCACGTGGTGAGAGCAGAGAATTCTATGGAAAAGATACTCAAGCTTGCGAAGGTTGAAGAAGAAAGAAATACTGGAAAACAACGAAGAAGATGGATAGAGGAAATTTTAATATGTAATGGGAAACCTCTACAACAACTGCGGGATGCAACAAGCGAAATATAGTAACGGAGGACATTTGTATATGAAGTCATCAGGAGTCGAAGACGATGAAGGAAGTTAACAACAACAGCAAAGTTCCGCCGTTACCCGCCAGGAGTCATTGATTCCAAATGGCTGCCAACAATTGGGAGAAGGCGTTTTGCACACTTGAATATATCTAAGTCGTTCCGATACGATTGTCACGGATATGGTCACTGAATGGCTCCTACCCCAGCTGAGTGATAACAGAGCTGAATCCATACTACAACAGGATGGAGCCTGACCCCATTTCCATCTTACCAGCACTTACCACAGCCTTGGATTGGATGTGATGAGAATCCACCGGTGATGAAAATCTTACCCACCCCGTTCATCAGACCATCACCTTGTGATTTTTTTCCCTCTGGGGCTACGTAAAGGACCACGTCTTTGTTCCCCCTCCCTCTATCTGCGACCATCCTGGAAATGAAGGTGCATATCGAGGTCAC
This sequence comes from Thereuonema tuberculata, assembly GCA_023159025.1. Taxonomy (NCBI): domain Eukaryota; kingdom Metazoa; phylum Arthropoda; class Chilopoda; order Scutigeromorpha; family Scutigeridae; genus Thereuonema; species Thereuonema tuberculata. The sequence continues at coordinate 8,657,922 of JAFIDM010000006.1, read as the reverse complement.
CATTGGATACATCACCACTGTTACACTGGAGTATATTTGGTCCAAACTGGCTATCGTTTCGATATCTACAAAGTAGCAATTGGTGCCCCTAGTAACAATTGAGCATTTATAATGCATGTCTGTAATTTGTTGAGTTGAATTATTCAATAAACAAAATGCCGTCTTTATATCGCATTTATACTAATATATAGTAAACAAGGTGTCGTCTTCATATCGCATTTGAACTAAGGGTGGTGATTTTTTTAAAACCCTGACCATAATTTTGAATAAACCTGTATTTCTAGCAAACCTCGAAAAGCAGAGCTTACAAATGGCTACCGAATGTGGTTTGTTTTGCTTTGTTTTTTATTTTTCTGTCGAATCTTATTTAAGAATGCGAAACTGGAAAATTCTACATGAGTGAATCTTTCAGTAAAATGAGAATTTCACCAGTAGTCTAAAGTATTTACACAATTGTAATTTAACCAATAAATAAAGGTAATGTTTAATCTGCTATAGTATATATTTTAACAATTCATCAACTAAAAGCTTAAAAAAAAACACAAAATGCATTCTGAAAATGCAAAAATGCAGCATTTACTTTTACTGCAATTAATGATATTAATATGAAATTGTTAGGAATAGAAAAAGATTTCAGTAATAATAATAAACTTGAACCAAAAGGACTGATAACGAAAATAATGAGATAAACTATTATATTTTTTATTGTAGGTTGCCGTACATGATGAATTCTTCTTTGGAATATTGTCATACTCCAGAACTCTTCAATATATCCTGGGATATATCCATCAAAGTAATGAATTTAAGGAAAGAATGTAGAAACAAATGTCCAAGAAAATGCTCTGAAATTCTATTCTTCTTCGGTTGTCACTTAAACAGTGGAACTAAAGATAGGAGCTCCAGTGTTTCCTATCAATACTTAGATTCAACTACAGTTGAAATCCAAGAAGTACATTGGTATTCATTTTCCAATTTAGTGGGAGATGTTGGTGGTAATTTAGGAGTGTTTTTGGATGTCAATCTACTGACCTTTTGTGAAATTATTGAAGTTATTTTGGAATTATTCTTTCTACATGTAAGTCTATAATAAACTTAAAGAAACATAAGTAAATTTAAAGAACAATCAAACTTCATTAAAAACTTGATTATAAAAATAATATATTGTGATGTTAAAGTGAAAGTCGACTTTTTCCTTTTACTTTAATAAAGATTATTAGATAATAAGATTCTTTTTATAAGCATGTGGTTAAGGCGCTTTTCTGGGACAGAGGAGCCTGGTTCAATTCTCTGCTGGGACCGGGTATTTTTTCACTGTGAATTCTTCTCCAGAGAGATGTTCTAGGATAAATCAAACCCTCTGCAGAATAGGTAAAAGGTCAGCAAGCATTGGGCCGGCGTAATCTTAGTCCATTGCGAATGAAAAATTGGTAGCCATATTTCCATCGTCCTCATTGGGCTCCGAAGGATATTTATGTTTTGTTACGGTTTATTTTGTTTATTTAATATTTTTTCCCGTGACACGGTTTGATTCTTAGCTTACATTTATCATGTAATTTTGACTCAATTTCAGTGTTTTGAAGTTTTGTCTTAGTTGTGTTTGATTTATTGCTATTTCATCTATCATGAATATCATTCATTTAATCTTTCTTGTTATCTTGTTTTTTCTTTTACTTTAATTAATTTATGACCCTTTTTTGTATTTTTTATGTTTATTTATTTTTCTGTTTAAATGAAAACTTTCATCTAGTTTATTTCACGTTTCCGTTATTCTGTCAATTAAATCTTCATACGTCATATGTCAGACTCATTGTTGCCTTTAACACTATCGATCAATTTTTATATGTATTGATGACTGGGTCATGTATATGAAACCAGACAAGTTTGTCAGAACACACACACAAAAAAAGCAAAACAGATGATAAGATGGATGACAACTTCTTGTGAGTTATTACTTCTTAGTCATATCTCTTAATTGTTGCATTGTGAATCCCCGTCAGCCTTCATTGTTTAATGCTGGGCGAACACGTACCAATATGCGGCAATATTGGTGGACAATATTGGTCATTATTGATATTGGCAGTTGGTATTGTGCGCGAACACACAGGTTTTCCTTTACGAGCATTGGCCTGGTTACGGCGTTGCTCACTAGGGAGAGCTAGAGAGAGCGTGTTTCCGTACAGAATTGCTATAGTATTAAACGCCGCTTCCCTGTAGAAATCAATTAAGATTCTTTCATTATCAATTGACAAAATGTTGTTGTTTGAATTCTCTGTTTTGGGCCGACCCATTTTGCTGATTTTAAGCCTTGTTTCTCAAACAAAATGGCCAGCGTGAGTGAGTGATTTTCCGATTTTCAAAGTCCCGCCTTCCTTCTACGTCACCATTGTCACGTGATTTCATCCGTTCATGTGATTCGCTCGCTCACCAGCAATATTTCTCGCCAACTAAAATTGTTCCTATTTTTCCGACAATCGGCAATGGGCAATATTTGGCAATATTGTTCATTTTTATTGCTGGAAACGGTTGGTACCAATAAAAATGACCAATATTGTCCACCAATATTGCCGCATATTGGTACGTGTTCGCCCAGCATTACACATTGGTCTGGTCGCATTGTGATTAATCATCAGTCGGGCTAATTGTGTGTATCTTGAGAAACAATGGATACGTCGGCTGTTTCTCTCAATAGCATGGAATCTAAAGCCAGTTTCCATTATTGTGTGCAGTTCGCAAAAGACTAGAAGACAGAGGAATTATAGACTTGTTGTGTCTGCAAAGTGCGGAGTTGGACATCAAGATGTTCGGGGACCTTAGAGAACAGCAGTGACGTCCAGAACAACTTACTGGATGCAGAGCAACTCGAACAAATTTTCCAAACCAAGGCTTGTATTCAGAAGCAGAAGATAAGATCAGCGATGCGTGCTTCGTTTTTCCGTTGATGCCAGGATGCTTGTTGGCACAAAATGTGGGTTCTATTTCATTTCTGAAATAGTTAAAAACTAGAAATAAGTGAAAAATCTGCTTTGTGTCTTTGCAAATTTAGGATTAGAAATAAAATGACAAAAGTGTGCAAATGTGACTCTACTATTTAACTGTGAGTACACTTTTTCTATCACACCAACCGTAGTTCAAAGAGACCAAGAAAAATCCTTCTTACTAACTCATCTGTAGTAAAAAACTCGGAAACTGTCATAAAAATTACCACATTCTTTTTAATATTTTCTTTATATCTTTATTTGAGACACTGTGCGTATTTTGATAACAAATTTAAGAGATTTATCATTATATAAATATGTTTGCATTTATTTTACCGTAACTAGATTTATCTTACAAATTATCATCTACACTTATACTTCGATATTTACTCTCTGGGTCCAGCGTATTGACTTAGTATTTGTTTCCATTTAATTTTAGTTTTAGTTACATAGTAGAATTTAAGATTGTTTTGATGTTCATTTTCCCTTTTTGTCCTGTTAAGATATTTGGATCTTTGGTTTAACTTTTTTCAGGGTTGATTACGGATTGTTTCTGTAATTTCTTTAAGATCTATGACAATTAATTGGTACCAGAGTATTTTTTTATTGCTATTGATCACAGTCGATATATTTCTTTTGTGACAAAATATCTAAATATAGATATTAACTCTAAATTTGAAGATTATTTACATAATTTAAATTATCTTATTAAAGAATTTATAAATAATAATTTTCCAATTAAAGTTATAAATAAATATATTTTACAATTTCAGAATTAATTTAAATTTCATATTTATAAAAAAATATAAATTAAAAAATATTTTTTATTTTTTTCTTAATTTCATTTAATTATTTTAATTCTTCTAGATAGGATCTGTTGGTTTCTAATTATTTAAGTTATCTTATGACAACTCAGGATTAAATCCTTCTTTTTTAGGATTTTTGAGTTTGATATGATGGCTGTCACCGTTTTTCCGTTTTTCTTTTTCGTTTTTTTTTTTTTTTTTTTTTTTTTATATTTAAATTATATTTAAGATACTAGAAATAAATACAATAAATAAAATAAAAAAGAATAGGTAAGAAAAAAAGAGCAAAAGTCTTTAAATATTGCGGTTTTTTTTTTCTAAATTTTCTAAATTTTAATTAAGATTTTTAACGCTGGTGCCGCTGAAGACGTGATGACACGATTGGTTTGTGTCTCCAAAGAAACAGTAATTTGAAAGTTGTATTGGCATTTTTCAAATTTTCAGATTGCTGTCCTGTACTAGATTTGCTGGTATATATATACTAGCAAAAAGATCCTTTCTTTGCATGGGTTATAGAAAACAAATTTTCTAATGAGAATGATAAAGAAATTTCAATTGCGAGATCACTTCGAAAACTTTTCCGGTTGGTAAAAAAAAAAAAGGTCAAATCTCTTTACAAATGTATATCTATTCAGAAAACCTCGTTATTACGGTATTACGCACAGTATTTGTATAGTTCCCATTATCGATACCAGGTTGCTTTGTGGCGCTATTGTACAGAATATCATTTTAGTTCCAATTGTTGTACAACAATATTGTGTAATTCTCATTGTCACTACCAGATGCATATCTAGCGATATTCACCCCATCCCCATTTCAAACACACAAACATCCTTCTTTATATATATATAATATTTTCCCTATTTGGAGGCATCTGCAGCGAAAACTATGAACGGAATGAAACCAAAATTCAGATATAGGGCATGAGGAGAAGAATTCAGCAAAAATAGTACCAAAAGTCGCCGATAGGAGAAAATTCGGTGAGAAATTAATTAGTGTTTTTTTAACTAGCAGCTTTGTGGGAAAATATTTTGTTTGTTTATTTTTTTAGTTACTTATTGATTGATTGATTTATTTTTGTATTTTGGAATTATTTTGAGTTTGTTCGTCAAGATTCATAAATGATGAAATGATGCTTATTTTCTGCAATAGAGTCTTAACCAATTCTATATTAGAACATGACTTAGAAATATAAAGAATCACCGATTACCTGTATCTCCATGCCGATACTTGATAATGAAATAACATTCAGTAGTAGTATGATATATCCTTGCTTAGAACTCTATTTACTATTTCCTGTTTCGGAATATGATGGAGACTTTCTCTGATTTTAAAATTATGTAATAAGTATCAGCGATGAAGTATTCAGTAGCTGTAGAATTTTGATCTGATAGAAAAACAACTGAAATTTGATATTTGTTTTTTAAATATTTCGAATTTCTTTTTAGCTCAAGAATAGAACAAAGAAAACAAACACAAACGTATCTAATTGGAAACAAGAAAAACAGAGTTTCTGGTGCAAACGTATATCAAGAAGAAACAATCATGCTACGCAAAAGAAAGATTCAAAATATAATACTTCACAGTTGCTAAGACCTAATATAGGAATTGTTGGTTGTGATCGAATTTCTGGAAAACATTCAGTATGTCGAAAGACGATGTGGATTTTGGCCATTTTTTGCAGTCTAATTATAAGTTCTTTCTTTATCATTGATTCTATTTGGAAATACGTAGATGCTGATCCAGATTCAAAGTTAATCATTGAGAAAAACGAAACAATTCAATTTCCTGTAATTTCATTGTGTCCATTCCGACCATTTGAACATTGGGAAGTTTTTGAAGCACTTAAAGAACAATATAAAATGGACTTTAATTATTCGGGAAAGTTAGAAGATATAGAGATTTCTGAACTATTAAGACTTCCAGATTTGAATATTTCTAAATTTTGGGATCCTATTTCTGGAATTAATGAACGACTTGTCGAATACGTTGATTTAGATGTAAGTACAGTGCTCGAAGTTCCTATCCTTCAATATTCAATACACATAACAAGATGCACATTTCAATTTCTTTTCTCTCTTTTAATTTAAGATATTCATGATCTACGAACGTAATACAGTTTGTGTTATAAATATTAATCTATTGTTAAGAAGAAATTCCATTAATAGTAACACTATTTTTTTAAGTTTTTGTTTTAATTACGTTGCAGTTTGATTCTACAATCACAAAATTGGATTATTTTTTTTTAGTCGAAAGTGAATTGATATTTTTAACTATTGATTACAAAAAAATAAAGGTGAAACCATATTCTTGAATTTTCAATTAAATGGCAGGTAATACTTCCTATCCATTTTCAGAATTCTTTCATGATATACCAGTTTCAGTTAAAAGAACTTCACACGAGTTAAATAAATGAACAGCGCAGTGGAAAAGGAGCATATGCCACAAAATTAAAAATTTTTAGTAGAAGCAAGTTACAGAAAAATTAATTTCCAGTGGAAAGTTGATGTCTACTTGTAATTAATTAATTCATATATAAATTTAATGGCTTTTATGAACGAATATTATTAAAGGACTTTTATAGCATATCGATCTCCTTATCATGTTTTCAGTTCTAGCATTTCATCATTTTTGTTGTATTTGAAGGATTAATAAAACGAAGATTGACAGATGACATAAAATGTATTTTCGCAAATTTCAGTTTCCCTTATACTGATTCACGAAAAAGTATCTAAAGAAAACATTTTTTGCCTGACTATTGGAACTTTGTTTTAATTCTTAGACTTACATGGTCTTACAAATCCAAACCATTACGTATTTCACTTGTTGTAATTCCCCAGCCGATAGAAATCTGTAAAGATATTCCGTTTTGTTGTAAATACAATATACTCTAGATATCTCGAACTTCATCTCGAAAATCTTGATATATCGAAAAATGATTTTGCCCCTTGATATTACATAATCATATAATGTTAATTTTAATTTTTATGTCGAAAAGTTTTCACTGAAAACATTGTAATGTTGAATATGTTTCGAAGTAAAAAATGAATTTTTCTGGAAAAATTGCCATTCAGTTGTGTCGAAGCAAATAGAGGTATTTTTTAAGAAATTCTAGCAATGTAAGTTCATTGTATTTTACTAATTCTTTTTTCATTTAATGTAATTATTTTCCACTATTTTTAAAAATTAAAATTATCATTACAGTATTTAGACTTATTATCAACTATCGTTACATAATTATACTTATTCTCATCTGTCAAGACTCTAATTTTTAGAATATTATTCCGTATCTTGTGTTTTTACGTGAATTTTTATGTTTTGGTTATGCTTGTTATCTCGACAACTCGCTATCTCGAATTTTCTTTGGTGTCCCTTCGACTTCGAGATACAGAGTGTATACTGTATAAGCATATTCCGTATTCCATTTTTCTTGTAAAGTGTTGAGAATGAACAGCAACCCAATCAGAAATTTTTGTTATCATTCTTGAAGGCTCTAATGTGTTCATGTTGATATCCATTAGTCATTGCTGCGCAGTAGTATGGTCAATAACCCTCTGATGGTGTGTTGGAGGAAATTTTTAATTTTTTTGGCTTTATCAATAATCTTATTCGAAACACATTACCTTTACCTGTGTGTTGAATATGTTCTTAAGCTTAATGGACCAACAGTTGTAACTTGATGCAATTATTAGTGTAACTTTATTAACAAGAGCATCTTCTCAAAACAAGAAACCTAATCTGTTTTGAAGGAACTTTATAAATCCCCTTTAACTTAACTTTATTAGCAGAGTAATAACACTTAGACTTAATGTTGAAAAACAATAACAATTTATTTCTTGACGAAATAGTTCCTTTACATATAAATCTCTTCACTGTAATTCATATCCTTTTACTTATCAAAACTTGTATGATAATTTGATTTCCTTTAATTTAAATATTAACCTTGAAGTCCTTCCTTTAATATTTAACCTTAATAAGAGTTTATTTACACTTTACTTTTCTCTCTTAGTTCTGAACTTTACTTTAAGCTTTTCGTTAAAACAACTTTATCATTCTTAACTTGAAATAACTTGCGTTGACATTAATTCTTTAACTTTAATCTTTAAGTCTTTGAAAATAATTCACTTATACTTTGATTCCTTGGTAAACCTTTTACTTTACTTTCTATAAGCTTTAATCTTTATCATTGATTATCCTTTAATCATCTAATAGTCTTTAATATTTTGATTAAATCTTTATCTTTAAAAATCCTTAATTTCTTGATAATTCTTTAATCTTGACTATCTTTAATTCCACGATAAATCTTTAATATCTTGACTAATCTTTTATCTTTACTATCTTTAAATTCCTCGATTAATCTTTATTAACTTTAATCCTTTGATTAATCTTTAACATCTTTAAATTCATTGACGATCAGACTTTAATCCTTGATTAATCTTTATTAACTTTAATACTTTGATTAATCTTTAATATCTTTAAGTTCTTGGACGATCAGACTTTAATCCTTGATAAATCGTTCCGCAATTATAAATGGAAAATAAATAACTTACATTATGTCCAGATATAAATTGCCGGTTCTAAACATCATTAGAATCCTTCCGTGAATAGAACATCCTGATTAAACCTAATTCCCTTACTCGCTGAGTTACTTAGCAACGGCTGTTATCCTGAAAAATATTGTAAAAGAGAATTAGTTACGTAAGCCTTTCAAAGGTGAAAAACCTTATTTCACACTTTGATAAATCATCGCATTTATGCAGTATACAAATCCTGATTCTTCTAATGAATAAATGCGGCATATCCTTTCATTAGTCCTTAAATATCGAGAGAACTAGAATCCTTCATAATATCTTATCGTCGTGAGATCGGAACATCATCTGCCCATGGCGGAATCCATACAATCACCGAATTCTCTTCTGTGTATGATCCAACCTTTGTTGTCATAACAATAGACTTCGAATCAAGATGCTTCGCCTTACGCTCTTGGCGTTTGATTGTCGTACAACAGTCAATTCTTTAGATGTGATTATTCCTTATAATAATTGTACTTTAAACTTATTTCAACAACAATCCAGCCAATCTTTCTTTCGTAGTCCTGCTTGTGCTTCCAAAATAACCACTATCACAATCTCTAAAGGATAACCTAAACACGACATCACTATTATGAAGAACGTTTCCTTTAAATATCCTTTCTTTTTAATCAATTTATTACCTTTATAATGAATTACTCTGCAAATATCTTTAACATTTTCATTCAATTTAAAACCTAATTTTAACTTAATCATTTTGTCCTAGATATTATCTCGTTACTCTCTTTTTCCTTTCTTATTTCTAAAAAACTCTTTTACTACATTGTTTAG
>JAFIDM010000006.1:8635808-8648771 GCA_023159025.1 Thereuonema tuberculata | reverse complement strand
GCTTTCATATTCTGAATTTTCTTCTATAAACCTATATTCTCAGAATACTCTGTTATATGCTTCAAATAATTTTTAATAATAGCTTTTTTCGTGCGAACTTTGTATGCAGACTTTAAATTCGAAATTAGATTGCTCTTTAATAGTTTTTAATAATATTTGTAAGATATTTTGTACCCCGCATTAATCAATAATACATCAACGAAAGCTAATTTATTTTCCATTTCTTTTTTCCACTGTAAATTTTAAATTGTGCCTAATATTCAGCTTTAAATTATTTTAAAGTATAACAAAGCAGAATATAGTTGTATAAAGTATGCAGACGACATATTATTGATTTCAAAGGCACATAAAAACAATTTTTGAAGTTTCATAATTATACTAATTCTATTAGGTTCCTCGCAACATCAGAATTTCCATTGTTTAGAAAAAATATTGCCTAATTTGGTAGAACTTCAGACTTATAGGTACAATATTTTGGCCAATTCTTAGAAACTGACTACCATTCGATGTCACTAATAATAATAAGATTTCTGTGATATTCGTAATTATTGTGATATTCGCTTTCATTCATTGTTTTACTAAAAAGTATCAAATGCAATTCAAATGGAAAATATCAAATACAGTATCTTATTCTACTCATTACACACTTTAAAATGACATAAAACTTGTGTATGTATATTAAGTTGCCAAAAAATGCAGACGATTTATCAAATTAAGTGGAAATAGTAACGACAAAAGCTTCGGGCGACTTTTACTGTTCAACTGAAACAAGCATGTGAAATTATCCACTTCAACGGACCTAATTTTTGGTGTAGCCGCTAGGACCTGTCTGAAACATTATCTTGGTAAATTGTCAGCGTTCTATTAATAAAACAAAGGATGGGTCTTATTTGAGACTGGGCCTTATTTGTCCCATGTATCTTATATGATATATTAGCGGATAAAGTTATCGAAACAAGGAACTTGTACATAAATAAAAATAGAAGAGGAAGTGATTTGTTGAAGACTTCCCGATCCAAAGCTGATAATTATGATAACTTGTTATCATTTGATTCAAATTAAGAAATCAATATTAGTATATTATGATACTAATAGTTCTTCAGAAGAGATCGAAAATGCTACAGAAAATGAATAAAGAGAAGACTCAGAACCCGATGAACATCGACAAGGTGATAGAGCCATTCACGAGAATACAGAAAGTGGCAACTCAGAAAATGAGTATATAACTTTTAGAAGAAGAAAAGTTCTAAGACAACCTCAGACGCGTGCAAATGCTACATCCATAAATGAAGAACCTTCATCATATGAAGATGCAATAAATGGCGCCAACAGTCAGATGTGGGAGAAATCTATTTAAGAAGAACTGAAGAGTATAACGGATCATCGTACTTGGATTAAAACACGAATACATAAAAGATAGATCCAAGGGCTGCGATTGCTCTCTGAAAACATAAGCGACACCTTTAACCTTCACCGGATTTCTACATCATCTGCTGAGACTTTGTTTAGAGACAGTGGATGATTCATTATTCTCTCCCCGACTGCTTCTCATCCCATCGGGACTCCAATAACCAGTTCAGAGGTGAGTGTAGATTATAAGAACCATGAGGCAGGAAAAACTCTGAAATGCATCATGTGAAATAGGTTCGAGGATGAATCTAATTCGAACAACGCCGGGCGGTTGATCACTCGGCTTGTGCTCCGTTGAAGAATGCAACCAGCTGTATAAAATAATGTAAATCACGAAGACGATCTGAACATCGATATTTCGACCGCTCATTGTGGCCCCCGGTCATTCCCCAGCGCTCAGCTTACATGAGGGAAGGCTACGGTCCGAGAGCGTGCCCTCCGGCTAACTTCAACTTCGATTATATTGCGATTCAACTAATTCCAGCTCCAACAAACACTAGTTATACGGAGACACGCCAAGGTGTAAGGGCGCGTAGTTATCGAGCCTCAAGCGGAAAGGAAAGAGGTGATAAAGTAATGAAATAAACTACGTTCGCAAGTGCGTCGTATATTGCCCTGTGCAGGTTTGAAAATCCTAAGATTACTGTGTGAATTATCCGGACAAGACTGTAAGTACATTATCCTATATACTGACTATAATTCAGGGAAACCGACATATTTTTGTATGCATACGAATGATATGATTAGAATTCTCACGAACTGAGTGACCAATTCAGAATTCTGCTTTTGATTTTTCCGTATATCTCCTATTATCTTGTGTAAACTTGTTATACTTTCATTTTAAGAAAATATATAAAACCCTTATAAAATTTTATTGTTTGTTGTGTATTTTATTAACTAAAATCTTCTTACCTGCTTCCCTTAATTAACCTACCTACGCTTGAGATAAACTCTGTGGGCCCGGCTATCAAAAGGCGTGTTAGGTTTTACAGTTATAGAGGGATCTTAAGCTAAATATTTCAATATTTATTTATCATATTTTTTTTCCTTTAAAAAAAATTACTAAAGAGTAGATCATGGGTTTCATCATAATTTACAGATAATTCACCGAAAACCGTGACACTACTGTATGTCGTTTGCAACCTCTTTCTCTTGGTCTGTTATGTTTTTGTGACTTTTTGCCAGAAACTTGTCGTAGTTATCTTTTGTGCGATGTACTTGACAGTGTTCGACTTATTTAACGCCATTCTGTGAATTTGTCATAGAGGCTTGCAAGGAAGTAGTAAATGTCTGTTCAAGATTGTCTGCCCGCTTATTTACCTCTTCTCTTAATACACTCACTTTCAATTCTATCTCAAGTACACTATTTGAACATCACGCATGCATAGTTACACAAATAATATGTCAGGATATAATATTATAACAATATGGATCCTGTATGTGTAGAAGGGTAGTATTGTTTTTGTAGTATAACCGCGCCAAAATGCTCAGACTGCCTCTCACTTCTCCACTTCACTGCTATGCAGGGGATAAATATTAACAGCTCGTATTCCTGTTATAATCTACTCGTACCCTCTACAACCAGAGGTAAAACTTTTATTTTACAAATTCAGTGGCGAAATGTCTCCTTGTAAGTATTTTGATTTTTTCTGAAAGTTATTCCTTTAATTGCTGATAAATTGGAATACCATCATTTCAATATCGCATTGCTCAAAAGTATTTTTCTGTTGCATCAGTATTTTCAATTTTCTTTAATATTTAGTGCAAGGGATTAGTGAAAACTCCACCAAATGATGATGTTGTTAATATAACGATTAAGGAACAAGATTTCATAACTGGAAAATGTATATCGATCAAAATTGGTATGTAAAATAATAATATTACTCCTTATTCGATGAAATAAATAGTAAATTGTCTTCTTTTTGTTATATTATTAGTTCAGAAGTATTTGCTTAGGCCTTAAGGTATGTTATATTGAAAAGAAGTTTTAGAAATCGTGAATTTGAGTAGTATAGCTAGTTATTTTTTCATAATTTGAATGTAAAAGATTTTTTTTTAGGCAGGAGGTATTTGTGTCGCATTTTAAATTAGCGATGCCATTAAAAAGAAAAGATGTAGGACTCATATATGCTGCTTCAAAAATATTTTTTTCTTATATGTCTTTAAATTGTATCAAATACGTTCTGGTTTTCAAGATAAGATGTTACTACGATATTCATTATTGAATACTATCTAATAAATTGCATATTTCATATTGTTGATATCATGAAAGCTATTGTTATTGTTAGAACGTTTGCATTTAGATTTTTACTGATGACTTTTGTTTTCGTATAAATTTGTATTGAGATAAAAAGTGTACTTTTGAAAAATTACTTTCTTATTTTTAATGCTCGAAGAAATAAAATAGTAAAATTTTTAATAAACTTATTAGGTCATCTATTATCAATTTTAATTTTTAATTTAAATTGTAATTTGTAAGTTCGATTTTTTATTACTACTGGTTGTCATAAATGCGATGTTATAAATATTTGTTAGAAATGCGATTTTATAAATTCAATTTTTAAAAGGTTTATTGCTTTGTTTCATGGCAACCAAAGGTCTTCGTTTGAAAGGTTATCATTAGAAGAATTGTAAGCATATACGCTGTAACGTAGTATGATTTGTAACTTCTATTCTATCTTATTTTGACTTTTGATTTTTTCTCATATTGTTTTTGTAGCTCCTGAAATTACATACCGTGGAGTAGGAACAATTTGTTGCTATTTGATCCAGTATTTACCTAAGACAACATCACGCTATCCAGTGCAGGTACAAAAACATCATTAACAGTAAAACTTTCAGTAACAACTAAACTTGTTTCATAAAATTCAATTTAATTTATGACATAACTTTAGGATAAATGGGAATGAAAGATACTGTGTCGTATAAACGCATTAACATAAAAATTTGCGCACCAAGGAAAATATTATATAAACGGGAAAGGAAGTAAATAGGTATAGCGTGTTTAGATATGAGAATAAATAACGTTTGGTGCGAATGTGCATGGCCCCTCGTCCTGTGGCGCTGCCCTGAGGCTTATAAGGCGTACGCAGTGGAGGTAACAGGCACTGTAAAGTGATCAAGCGAGGTCTGAGAGTGATGAATATGCCGCGAAGACGTCTTAGACGTCACTATGAACAATTCACGGAGTTTGAGAGAGGCTGTATCGTCGGCTGCGAAAAGCGGGCAGGGCGGCAATACGAATTGCCCTCATTCTGACTTTACAGACAGATGTTGTTGGGAGCATAAGCGCGTGAAGGCACCTCTACACGGCAGCACCGGGTCTGAACGACCCAAGCAGACCACTAGGAGAATGAATCGTCTGATCGTCAGATAGACACGAACAAATACAATCGCTTAATTACATTCAGCAACACGTGGCGAGGTCATAAGGCAACCTGGTCTCTCCCAGAACCAATTCCAGACGCCTAGAAGAGGCGAATTTGCGTTCTAGACGCCCCTTCGGTTTTGTGCCTTTAACATTTCAACATCGTCGGCTGCGTTTGCAGTGGTATCACCAGAGAGCAACGTGGACTGGCTGTTGTTTGGAACGGATGACCACCGTGTGAGGGTGTGGAGGACTACAGGTGAGCGCAGCAATCTCAATCTCATTTTAGCGCTATTCCGCCACACTGCAGGCGTGATGGTCTGGTGTGCCATCGCATATGAAAGTCGTTCGTCACTAGTAATGCTACGAGGGACATTGACAGCCCAACGGTATGTTCAGAAGATCTTGTGATTCTATACGATGCCTTTCCTATCTGTGCCTCCAACAGCAATTTTCCAACAAGATAATGCTCCTCCCCTTACCGATAGAGTTTCACAGAACTGTCCACATCATGTTGCGACACTTCTATGGCCTGCACCTTCGCCTCATTTATCGCCAATCGAGCAAGTCTGGGACCAGATGGGACGCCAACTGTCGCCATTTAGTAGTGGTCGTGATTTGGAGCGTTATTTGCAAGAGCTGTGGGCAAATCTGCCGCAAGATAATATACGGCGCGGCGTCTGTTTGACTACATGCCGGATCGTATCATCGCATGTATCCAGCCACGAGGTGCTCCAACTTGATATTAAAGTCCTGCTGCTGTGATATTGTAATCACTCCTGTTCTTTGTCTCTGCCATCACACTAATATAATTTCATTTGAATCCAACGCTTCTTTCGTGTTGTGCAAATTTTTTTGGCAATGAGATTTTATACGAAACATGCACATAAAGATAAGTATGTGAATAAACCAAAATTGGTAGAATGATTTTTAAATTGATTTTTTTTAAATTTTAGATATATGTTCATGAATACTATGACGACATTCGAACTATTGATCCGCATCTTGGAATTCCGGTACCAATAGGAACGACTGGATTTAGTTCTCTTGTTTTTAGAAAGGTATAAAGCATTTTCAAAATCGATATTTAAAATGCATTTGGAGTAATAAAAGTAAAATCATTCATTAAGAAACTTTATATTATTTTTTCAGTAACAACATGTTTCTAAAATAAATTAAAGAATATAATACGTACGAGAAATTTAATAACAATAGCAATACACAACTCAAATTAAGACTTTTTGTTTACTCTTTCAAAAATATTTGTTTTTAAATATTTTTTATCAAATATTTTTAATTCTACGAAATGACACCCAAAGTAAGTTTAGGGGTTGTATTACAACAAAGAATTTAAAATAAAAGAATTAGCAATGAATTTATCGCCAAGATTTTTTTTGAAGCTGAAATCTCAGTTTGAAACCTGATTTTCAATCAATCACATTTTTACCTGAAGTATTTTATGACAATGAAATTTATGATAAAGACGTGTGCAAACAAATACTGAAATCCCTATCATAAAGCTTCGTAATTCTTAAATAACAAATTCTGTAGCAAAATTATATTCTGGAAAATTTCCCATTACATTCATAGTGATTCAGAAACCAGGATAGAATTTAGCATCTCTAATGGATTCAACTTTGAACAGAAATAGCAGGACAAAGCAAGAACAGCAATTTCATTTTTTTATTGAACTCACTTAATAAAAATATTTAGTCCATCAAGTTGGGCCTCCCTTTTATCTCACAAAAAAATATCATACATTTACCAACATGATACATTTGTTCTTTTCTGAAAAAAATAATACTAGAAAAACTTCCAACACGGAGAGTGAGGTGGAAGAGATATATAACCTCTTATCTTCACATTAAACTCCAAATTAGAAATTGACAAACTGGGTGAAATAATTTCTTCTGGTGAAATCAGAAAATAAAACCGTTTCTTACGTATAAATGTTTATCAATAATTCAAACAGTGGGAGAACTATTACTATATATAAGTTCGAAAAAAAAACCCCGAAAATATGGCTTCTTTATGTTCTGGTTTGCCATGGATGATTTCTCTTTAAAACGTAATACCTGAAATAATCGTTTTTAATTTTGGAGACGGGAAATGACAATTAATTTCAAACTTTCCTTCAGGAAAAATAAAGTACTATTGAAATTAGACAAAGCACATTTGCAACTAACTTGTTAATTAATGTTTACTTTGAATTATAATCATTTACTTATAAAAATGCGAAAGAACTCACTGACTCACATCAAATTCCCCTAATTCCCATAAAGTAAAGAACCTGAAATTTGTCAGAAAGCTTCCTTAGGTTGTAAGTGGGAAAATTAAGCTATTGGAATTTCAATTAATCTGAAACCCCTAAAGGGTTGAAAAGAGGTGAAATCCCTGAAATTGCGCCACAATTGGAACTAAAATATTGTTGCGAATAATAGCGCCGATACAAATCGTTTCAGCACAGGTACCCGATCAATCAGAATTTCTCCTCGCCTACGAGATTGACGAAAAATATGATTGAAGGACCACGTGGACATTTGAACCCAACATCACGGAGTGTGTACTACAGGTTAACCGAAAGAATTCATCAAACAGAAGGTTATGCCGTATGATGGATTCCCACAGTAGAAACGCCAGTAACATGAAGTTAAAGTCATCGTCGAAAGGAATAACAGGAGGATCGAAGTTGACAACCGATTCGTCGTTCTCTATAATTTGTATTTGACAACTAAATACGACGCACACATCAACATCGAGATCTGCACAACGGAGAAGACAGTGAAATGCATCTACAAGTACATCTACAAAGGATCTGATAAAGCAAACATCGAAGTGCTCCGCGACGAAATCAAGACTTACGTGGATGCGCGATACATCTCTTCGTGTGAAAGCGTTTGGCGAACTTATTAGTTGCCCCTTCACGACAACAAACCTGCGGTTTGGCGATTGGAAGTCCATCTGCCGAATCTTCAGAGGAAAACATTCGATGCCGATTCAACTCGAGAAGACATAAATACCGAAAAGAAAACCAAACTCATGGCGTGGTTCGATTATAATAAGAACATGAAGATGGGCGAAATCTCTTTACACAGATTTTCCCCAACAATTACCATTTGACTAAACCGAATGGCATAAAAGAATAAAAAATTTGGAAGAACAACGATTGGAAGGAAGTATGGTGATGCCGAAAGACTACAAAAAAGTATCACCTTCGACTGCTCCGAACTCAAGTGTGTAGTGCCAAATCCTTTGAAGACATCCAAACAGTTGATGGAAATGTTTACATCACTTTCAAAGCAATTGGATTATTGGAAGACGACAAAGAATGGGACAAATTGTTGGAAGAAGCGGCATCACATTAATCATCAAGACAGTTACGAGTGCTGTTCACAAGCATTCTGGTGCATTGCAACCCGGCCGATCCATGACAATTGTGGGACAAATACATCGAATCAATGACATAAGATATTATAAGAAATGTCAGCGAAGAACATCGAACTTTGAGCCAAGTCACAAGCGATACTCTCAGAGGAAACATCCTCAACTGTACGATTACGGATATTGACGACGTTTTAAAATCATTTGGTTCATCGCTAGTGGCTTTTCCAACCCTTTCACAAATGGTCACAAGAAAACCAGAACTCAGTCGATTGATCGCAGACGAAATGCAGGACATCAACCACGAGCAACTGACCGATCAGAATGAGCAGGTTAACGACGATCAGCGAAACACATTCAATGAACTGATAGAGTGCGTTCAAGACGGAATCTCACGATTATTCTTTGTTGACGGCCCTGGTGGCACAACAAAGACATTCTTATACAATATCATACTGTGGTTGTAAGCTCACAAAGTAGAATCGCAATCGCAATGGCATCGTCTGGATTCGAATCGTTATTGTTAGACAAAGGCCAGACCGCTCACTCAAGATTCAAGATTCCTGTTCAAGTTAGCGAAACTTCAAACTGTTTCATCTCAGCAAATTCTGACTTGGCTATTCTTATCAGAAGAACTGATATATTCAACTGGGATGAAGCACCAATGATGAACAAACACGTGTTTGAAGCTGTTGATCGAATAATGAGAGACAGCACAAAAGAAATCTTCCGTTTGGAGGGAAAGTTTTTATCTTCGGCGGAGACTTCGGATAAGTTTTACGTGTGGTCAAGAATGGCCGAGACTATGACATTATCAACAGTTCTCTGAAAAGATCTGATCTGTGGAATCACGTAAAAGTCAAGAAAATCATGATAAATATGAGTCTCATCAATCAATTTGACCAGAATCAGAGAAATTTTGCCAAATATTTGCTCAGATTTGGAGACATCCGAGAACCACATAATGAAGGAATGATAATCATTGCCGAGAAATAGAACAATTCATTTTGTTCAGGAAATATCTTACCTGAAATCAATGAATGGACAATTCTCAATCCGAAGAACCAGAGTGTCGATAACATCAATCGAATGATAATTCAAAGAGTAGATAGAGAGAACTTAAGTGCGGATAAAATTGACACTTTTGATAATCCATAACACGAACATCTCTATCCGAGTATCTGAACTCATTGAATCTCAGTGGTATCCTTCCACATCGTTTGTCATTGAAGATTGGATCTTCAAAATATATTGTTGCGAAACATCAATCCCAAGTTTGGACTCTGCAACGGAACTCAACTTAAATGCCGATAATCATCTATATTCTGCCAAACCAGAGGACGACCGTGGACACCAGATGGCGCAATGGTAGAATTTGAATCGATTGTATATGTCAGTTTTTATGGCGGGAAAGTTCGAAGCTTACGGATAAAACAATATTCCTTTTATTGAACTATTCTGATTTCTCATGTAACATAATTTCAGAAATGTATTTATTTTCATTCATTTGATTGAATGTAGAATGTAATTCTTAAAAAAAATAATGGTAACTAAAAATTAAAATATAACTGTAGTAAATTACCAATTGTTTGTTTCTTTTGAATAGGAATTTAATTGAGACATATATTATTCATTAGTATTGGTATTTTAATAAATTACATTAGAAATTCTAAAATTGTATTTTATTTCTGAGAAGGTATTATCATTTAGATTAAGTTATTAGAGGATTCTAATGTGAAATTCATAACACATTGATACTTGAGAATTAAATAAATTATTATTTATTATTTAAATAAAGTATTTAATTATTTGTTAGGTGAAAATGCACTAATTTTATTTAGAAATAATTGATGACAGAATTGGAAGCTCTTTCAGTATTAATTGTTGGCCCTGAAAAGGGTGTTTTTTTGGTGTGTAAAATTTTTCTGTAGTTTATATCTGATAAGATATAATTTTTACGATTCATGCAGCAGTTATTAAGAATAAAATGAATTTATGTTCATTTTTTTGAAGTTCGTTTTAATCTATGGATTGAAATGAAGATTCAAAAGAGGAAATAGATTCATCTGATTCAGAAGAACTGCTGTGTGAATCATAAGAATCACTTACCGAGATAATTAATGGTTCAACTGCAGTTTCAATCAGACCGTCTTTAATCCAATACTCATTACATACTTTTTCTACATGATTGACTGCTTTCTTCCAATCTTCTGATGTGATCTCTTTAACAGCTTCTTTTATCAATTTCAAAACGTGTGCTAGCTTGAAAGTTGAGTTTCGAATCGCAATTTTTTTTTCAAATTTACCCCAAATCAACTCTATGGGATTAAACTAGCAGTGATAGGGTGGAAGACGAATAACTTTGTGACCTAAAGATGATGCTCTTTCATCAACGATGAATTTTTGTTGTTGTGGCTTATGCATTTTAATAAGCTGATACAGCTCCGCCTTTAGCATGTGACAGTGAAATAGTATGTTGTTTGCATCAACCAGTCCTGCATTTCCTTTTTTCTTGAATTACTGCATGGTGACTTATCAATTTGAACAGAATGATACGGAGCATTATCCATTACAATTGTTGAGTTTGGCGGAATATTTTTTAAAAGATTATTTTCGAACCAAAAATCCTGGAAAACCTATGCATTCCTATCTCTATGATAATCTGCTAAGCCTGAGTTTGATGGAAACAGCAACATGCAGTTGGGCAAAAATCCTTCAATTGTTCCAGCATGCAACAAAATCAGTCTTCTACCTTTCCCAATTGGTTTTTTGACGCCACTGCATCCCTGAGATTGCCAGCACGAAGACACAGTATGAGATTCATTTACCCACGTCTCGTCTAAAAAAACCGCACTACGATCAAAGACAATTTCTCTGATCTGTGGTAAGTAAGCATGCCGTAAGGCCACAACATCACTGCCTTCCAGTAAGTGTCTCCGACCATCCATTTTTTTGTAGTGAAATCCTAGTTTCTTTGTTACAATGAATCTGAGGGATTCTTCACTTCCTTCGAAGATCGGCGATGCTTCTCCGTTCGTCTCGTCCCTCAGTGCATGCAACAGTCTTTCTATCGATGGCAGTTCTCCTTTCAAATACATACTGTGAATCGTCCTCCGTATGGCTTCAAGAGCGAAACAATCTAGATCTGTGACCGGAGATACCCTTGGCGTTTCTTATCGGGTGTGTCGCCGGGAAATGGAAGCCCGAATTCCGCTGCATGCTTGGCCTGTCATCGAATAGCTTTAACTGACGTTAAACCAATTCCTGTAGCCGCTGACGTACGCTCATTAACCTTTTCAAAAGAAATTAATGCTCCTTTCGCTGATTTCTCCTTTTCGAAATATGAAGTAACGTTAGCAATAATTTGTCTTGCCTGACTTTTGATAGGTTTGCCTCGCTTGAGAGTCGCCATTGTGAAGGATTTTTCTCGAGAAACTGAAGTCCTGAAATGATTAAGAGATCATGTGTGTCGTTCAAGGTCAAAGTCATCCTTTCGTTTGGCCGACTTTAGGTTATAACAGGTTACAACAGGAACTCACAAAGGAGACTTTTTTTTTATCCATAGGATGTCTATGCAACCAAGCGATAATCTACTTCCATTCACTTTCACAAGAAGCCAATTTCCGATCAGATCTTCTTACGCGATGTCTATCAATAATGCTCAAGGACAGACTCTAAATAAAATTGCCATCAATTTGGAGAACTTTGTCTTCACTCACGGACAACTGTATGTTGCAATGTCTGGAGTCACAAGTCATCAGAATTTGATTATCTTCACTCGACAGAACAGTCACAATAAATTCGTCGCCAAGAATATCGAATACAAGCTATAATCTTCATATATCATCTATATCTAACGAACTCTACTTCATTTAACGTCCATCTCAACATATCTCTTCTTCAAAAATCTATGTCGATCAATCTATACACAGGACATGGCCTAGTTGGAACTAAAATATTGTTGCGTATAATAGCGCATATAGCAACCTGGTGGTGACAATGGGAACTAAACTATTGTTGTGCATGATAGTGCCACAAAATAACCTGATGTCAAAGACTAAGACTAAAATATTTTTGTGCATAATTCTCTTCCGCTGTCAAAATCGAAAGGATATGTATTAGACGAAGTTTCGATATTCGGATCGTAATTGATGTAAACCGGTGGAGGGTTTGCTATCTCCAAACTGCTTGAGGTGAAAACACAGAAGTTGTCATGAGTGTTTTTTGTCCATATTAAAAAGATGATTTTTCGATATCAAGCCCAAAGGGGCTTAACGCGGGGAGGTGAAGAGATTGCACAATAATAATAAAAGATTTATTTCTCATATAAAACTCTTGCAAATAACTTTAAAGGAAAGAAAATGGAGGAAAAAGATTTCTCTAGGATGTTTAGTCTTTTAGAAGATTTTATGAATTTATCTTTGAGATTTTATGAATTTATATTTAATGATCCTTGCAAATTAACGATGCATATGATATGCATATTTCCATTAAAAATTGAATTTTAAACTTTTTTTTAAAAAAACAATTTCTTACATTGCAAGAGATATTAAAGTTTTACACTCGTTGTAAGCCTATACGGCATCCAGCTACCATGCAAGTATAATCATAAATAAATATTGGACAATAATTAAATCAAAACCAAGTATTATTATCTCTTATTTATATATATACAGGATGGTGCAAAAGTCTGGACCCATAAGCAATTTCTTATACAACAATTTATAGTTTATATATAACAATTGATTTACTTATAAACAATGTATAACGAATGATTTCCTATTTTTAACATAATTTTGATATCA
>JAFIDM010000006.1:8563675-8625808 GCA_023159025.1 Thereuonema tuberculata | reverse complement strand
TCTCGGTGGAGAAACTAGTTGTAACTTTATTTTTGTATAAATGTGTTTTTGCTTAATCAGGTGTATGGCTTTGTTTTTGCAAGTAAAAAAACTAATCCAAGTAAAAACGATGTTTATTCTACTACCTACGTATTTAAAATTTTAATTATTAAAGTCTAATAGTTCTGTAATGTTAAATTTTATTATAAAAATATAAAATTTTATGTGTGTAAACATGAATGAGAATGAAAATACATGTTGGGTTGAAAAATTTTAGTTTGTTTTTTCAGTTCATTTAGGGTGAGTTTGTTATCGTGCATCCAGTGTTGAATATTTTTTCTGTAAATATGTAAGGTTTTTCTGTAAAGCATGAATTGCATTAAAAGTGAATAGTATTTTTTTCAAGTTTGAAATCCTGATTACAATTTATAATATTATATTTTTCATATTTTTTTTTTATTTTGCTTGTGATTTATTTCTATTATTTTATGTGGTTTAACTGTATTTCTATGGAATGATTATTTTCTAGTTCTAAATGTTATTGTTATATATAGTAATAGTTTTGAAGATTGTTTTAATTGATCTTTATTATATTTACTTCTTTTAAAATTAATTTTATTAAATTAGTAATTACTTTAGAAACTGAAAGAAATCCCTTTAGGACACACACATAATATTGAAGATAAAATATATAGTATTTATGACAATAAAAAAATAAAAACCTGGAAAAATTTCGGCCTGTTTTTACTCCACAGGGCCATCATCAGCAGAATATAAGAAGTGGGTCGTGAAAATGAATTAATTCAAAGTTTAACCAATTAAAATAAAGCAGTCTGTAATATTTACATGAGGCTTTGTCGGGGAACCTGAAGAGGAATGTCAAAAACTTTGTAGAGCTCTGGGAGGAGATACTGAAATTAATAAACCGGAACTAAGGGACGGAAGGTCTTCTAGACGACGTGAAGGAAAAAGCAGATGATAGGTGCCCAGATGACGTGAATATCATTGAAGCTCTAGTGGAATGATTGTGAGACTAGAACAGTAGAATATGAGGACTAGAGGGCGATAGATGTCTTGACGTAAAGCGGGCATCAAAAATTGAGGAACCTAGGATGATCGCGTGTGTATGAGAGCATCAAGGATGGTGATGGAAGATGGTAATAGGAACCGGTGACAATTGGGAAAAATTACTTACTAGCAGGAACGTTATTGCTGGTTCTGGAGAAATGTCCGATTTGTCCGACCAGTAGGCGCCGCGGTAACGGCAAAAATAAAAAAAAAATGGAAATTCTGTTTTTTTTTTCTTTTTGGTTGTAAATTTTTGGGATGGTGGGGGGGGGGGGCGCAAATATCAAGTGTAGGGCGCCTGACGAAATCTTGCCCCGGGCGCCAACAAACCACGCGACGGCCCTATTCAATATTGTCAAACAGAGGTTTGTAGTTTTGTTCTTTGCATTGGGTTGGAACCGTGGATGAGTCTGTATTGAAGATTTTGAAGCATATTTGTGGGAATATATACATGTTTGTAGGAATTCTCCTTATTCAATATTATAAGAAATCTCTTCGTTAGTTAATTAGAGACTAGATACACAAGCAAGATCATATATAACAAGATACTAAAATAACCTGGTGAAATCGAAATTAACAATGAAATAAAAAATATATGCATAGAGAATAAAATTAAGATAAGAAACACAAAAGGAAAAATTTAGAATCTTTATTAAGAAAGAAAAATGAAAGTGAAAATGGCAAGTGGAATACAATGGATACAGTTTACAAATTAAAATGTAGGACTTGTCAAAAAATCTATTTTGGAAATTGGGGAAGGACTTAAGAGAGAGAATTTATGAACATACTGCTGCTTTTATGAATAACAGGCCAAAAGCATCAGAATGGGCAGAACATTGAATTAATGAAAATCATAATCTAGAACCAATTGTGGAGATTTTATTCAAAATCAAAGATAAACACACATGATATATAATAGAGGCGTCTACTATAAAAAGCTACCCATGCATTAACAGAGATAAAGGATATGCAGTTAACAGCAACACATTGTCTCACTTCCAGAACCTGAATCATGTAAATAAGATGCATTTCAATAATGGATATCAAAATTGTTTGTGAAAGGATATGAATTATTATTTGTTGCTTTTTAAGCTATTGAAATAACTTCAATGTGTATACATCGTTGATATTGTTATTAGTATAAATATTTTTGTTATTTTAATTTGCGAAACTTGGAAAAGCAAACCGATAGCTTCTGCGAAATATCGTTGTAGGGAATTTGAAATTGATGGAATTTGAAGAAGGTATTGTTCTGTGACTATGTAGAAACAATTTTGAGTACAGCAATTAATTTTGTAAATAATTCCTTTTTCATTTTGATCTGTTTTATGTTCCTATTGTTATTCGTTAAAAAAACTGAGTTTTTATGGGGTTTATATGTTATCATTACATTGGTGTCCTGAAATAATTCTGTAATGTTTTAGCTGAAGCCTGATATGAATGGTGTAGATATGTGGGTATTTTTTAGTGTATTTCTATTGGTAAAGTTGTAATTTTCTGAAGGGTAGTTATGATGATATTTTTTACAAAACTAACTAGATATTGATTGTTGCAAAAATGTTCAGTAATATTAGCTAATTCATCGTTTATAATAATTCTATAGATGAAGAAATGAGAAATGCCTTCCTGACGCTCATTATTATGAGGTTTCTTTTGTAATGTGGAGGGGTGTGAGAATAATAATTTCAAGATCTGGTTGTTGAGGTAGGTTTTCTGTAGTTATTTGTTTTTAGTTATTACATTTCGTAGTTATTTGTTCGTTATTATGAACAGAAACTGAAACGTATAAGAAAGGGATTTCTTTATTCGAGTTTTGTGTTTCCAAAGTGAAATTTATATTAAAATTTGATTAACCGTGTCTGGATTAGAAATCATAAAAATATCGTCCACATATCTTTTGTAATGCAAAATTTTGTCTCTTATTTCGTTCATGATATTGTCTTCGATGTGTTGCATTACATCATCTCCGAAAATACCAGAAGCCGAGAGGCCCATAAAAAAATTCCTCGAGTTGTTTGCATAAACCACTTTGGCTGATAAAAAATTGATTGCAGAATAAAATCTTTGTGAGTTCTTTTATTAAAACTAGATCAAACGAACGATTCGGTTTAATATGTTTATAATCAAGAGCATCATTTCTTAACGGAAGAGTCAAAAATCTGTACAAATTTGATACATCTAGAAAATAACAAAAAAAAACCAACAATGGGAAGGATTTTGCCAATAAATTAAGAAACATCTCTTAAAACCAATATTTTTTGTTATTTTACAAAAACTATCCAGGTTTTAATTTTTTTATTGTAATAAATATATTTTATCTTCATTATGTGTGTCCTGAAGTGATTTCTTTCATTTTCTAATATTCAATATCATCACACGTTAAAATTCTTTTAAATAGTAATAACATTAGAAAAAAAATTCATTTGCTTTTAAATCTATTATTTTGATATTATTAAAATTTTGTTGTTCATTTCTGTTAATTACTGCAGTTGTTTGTTCTTCAGATTAACTGTATATTAAAATTGAATTTGCTATGGTATTCTAATGACCTTCTTTTTTATAATATTGTGTTACAAGGAGAATTACAAGTTTATCCTGTAGAGGCAAAATATCTAAATAATTTATTTGTAAATTGTTTTGCTTATTTGGACGTCCCATAAAACCGGATAATGTTTCAGGTTCTCTGTTGTTAATATTTTGTTGTCAGTGTGATTTTCCTAATAGATATTTTTAAGAATAAAAACAACAGCATCTTTTCATCTTCTTAAGCATAGTTATATTCGCAGGTTTAACATTTTACCTGCTTCTTCAGGCTTACCGATACATAGAATGTTCTTCATAAAACACAAAAAACAAAGTTTTAACAATATCGATTTATACAGGGTAATGTTAATTAGACTATATAATATTGAATCATTTATGGTAATTACCTTTTACTTAGTTGAAATCGTAAGCATTATTTGTTAAGAGTAAAAGAAAATACATGAACAAATGATGCTTACGATTTCAACTATGTAAATGGTAATTACCATAAATGATTCAATATTATGGTATGGTATGTTTAAGAAGATGAAAAGATGTTGTTGTTTTTATTCTTAATAATAACTGTCACATTTATGTTATATATTGATACGTCTAACAGATATTACTTTTATTTCATCATTATTTTTGATCTTTTTTTCCCATTTAATGTTGTGATATTATAATAAAATAATTTTTTTATTTTTGGTAATTTTTAAATTTAAATTATTTCAGAAATTTCTGTAGTTTTCATAAAATGAAATGTCAGTTTTATTATATTTGTAGTTTTTAAAGAGCTTGTTTCTTGCTATGATAGCTTTAATAAAATCATCTAGGGATCCAATGTTTCTGTGATCTTCTATTTTCCATTTCTGTAAAATTTCTTTTTTTTTGCTATCTTACTATGTTTTACATTTTTATATTGTTCTTTATTAATTTTTTTGAATTATTTGAATTTGAAAATTTTGATATATATCTTTTATTTGATTTGTTTGAATTTTGTACAATAATTTATGCAGATTTTTTTTTCCTATATACCTTTGATAACAATTTTATAATTCATTTTTTTTCTCTTAAAGATTTATCACTTGGATATATCACTATTATTATTTATTTTCTTATTTAGTTGTGAAAGGTGAAAGAGGATTAAATAGTGATGAGAGATTATCTCTTTAAAAATGTAGCTTTAAAATTTTTGATTTGAAATGTTAATAAAAATACGATAAATATTCAAAAAAAAAAAAAAAAAAACAACTCATACAAAATATTCTTAAAGCCAGGGTTTTTTTCCTCAACTGTATTTCTTCAGGTCTTTTGCTCAATAAGAAATTAAAGACATTTTTCCAGTAGCAGCAGTTTTTTGATTGAATTGTATATATGTTAGAACAGAATGAAGAAGATTTATACGATTAATATTCCGTTGAAATTTCATAACTTGAGTTTACATTATATTTTATAATACCAGATAAACAGTCTTTAAATCCACTATAACTCAATGTTTTGATGTACAACGTGTTAATTTCCTTTCAGCTGTTTTGAATAAAACAATTTTAGTGCCACCTAATAAAGTAGTATTTTTGCATCAATCTGAGGATCTAATAAAATTCATAACATATTAAAATATTTTTTTTAATATTTTGCTAGAATATTAAAAATACTAAATATTTATTATTATCTCCTGATTTTGGACTATGTTTTTGCTGAAACTCAAAAAGATTTTTATATTAAGAAGATTATACATTGTAAGAAGTTAACGAAGTTGAGTTTAAAAAATAATGGTTTCTATAATACTGAGAATAAGAAAGTTAATAATATTAGTTCTCATAATTTGAGTGACTTACAAATGCATTTATTGGCGAAAGGGTTGAAGTTTAATGTGGTCGACGATAGGATAAGTATTTTATCTCTACTATAGAGAACATTATTAGAAGTAACCCTTTAAAAGAAAAGGTTAATAAACTTAGAAACTATATATTAACTACACGACAAAAGAACACTACACAAATAATGTTTGAGAATTTAAGTTCATATGGAAGGCAGCCATTACAACAACTGAAAAGTAATAATTATTTAATTATCACTACAGCTGATAAAGGTGGCTCCATCGTTATTATAAGCAATGTTGACTTCAAAAAGATGGGAAGGAATTTTGTTAAAAATATTGAAGTGATATTGAAAAGAATAAAAAACAGCACTGATAATGCATCTAAAGAGTTAAATTAATAAAGATGCTTATAATGAGATGATTAGCAAGAATCGTATAATACACGGCTTTGAGTACATCCAAAAATTCATAAAGGAAACGATATTAATGGATTATATAAAGTTAGGCCCATTACAAACGATATTGAAGTTCTATCTACATCATTAACACGAGTCATTAGTGCTATGAATGTATACTCTATAAATCCATCAACAAATCATCCTTTGTGGAAAAACTTTTTTATTCCATGACGATATTTCGAATAATTTTTTCAATCATTCTTCTTCAGGTTACAGGCAAAAGAGGAAAAATAAAATAAACCTTCATCTTATTACAAAGTAAAACCTAAACAATGAATTTCATCAAATTCTTTTAAACAACGTTAATGAATAATAGTATGTGATATTACAAATCATCATTATTGAGGGTATACTAAAATAATTACAATTTATCAAATTCTAATAAACATGTTTTATGCTTTGAATTCTGTTTTAAATGTAGAGATAAATTTTAGGTTTTCTCTACACTTTGTGTAGTTTTTTCCTGAAGAAGACGTTTGCTAAAGAAGTAGAAATATTGATTAAAGATGTTTTAAGTGGAAGAAGAAGTTAGTATGAGTTATTTGTATTTATATATTAAAGAGGAAGGTTTATTTTATTTTTCCTCTTTAATCTGAAGAAGAATGATTGAAAAAATTCATTCGAAATATCGTCATGGAGTAAAAAAGTTTTTTCCACAAAGGCTGATTTGTTGATGGATTTATATATATCTAGACAGATAAGTATGCGTTAATAATGATCACTCTATTTATAACACAGCGAAAAGTTATCAATTTGTTCAAAGATTACACAATTTGAAAATCAATTCTACAAAAAACTTTTTCACTTGATGTTGCCTTCTTATTTACCTTCTTATTTCCTTTTTATTTTCCTTCTTATTTTCTTTTAACCTAGTGAGAGGCTTTTAATTACATATTTGAAGAATTAAGATGTTTTATCGAAATGATTTTGGCTATTATGTAAATGCAATATTTTTGGTTACACCATATATATATATACTGAAAATTTACTTAAACTTACTTTGTTATCTCTTTCTTGTAAAAATAATACTAATAAATAAAAAAAAGTTAATTTTAAAAGAGTAAAAATTAATTTTTTGATTTTACAACATTTTTTGGGACTACAAAATATGTGGGTAATGTGGAAACACTCTAAAATTAGTATAGATTAAGGATTTTGAATAAAGTAACACTATCTTAGCAGCTATTTTATATACGTTTCTATTACAAAAGAAACACAATCTTCAACTGACATATCAGAATGTGCAAATCTCCGAAGTGTCGTCTGAGGCACTTTGAACTCTTTAACTGCTCTTCTTAATCCCATATTCTTTTTCCTAACGGCTATTACAGCCTTAATCATGTTTACTGCGTCCCACTTCTTCAAAATGGCTTTTGGTTTCCCACCAATGTGCTTCCGTGGGATCTGAATAAAAAATGCTTAGCACATTAGAAACATTATACGCGATATAGGTATTGTGGAAACGTTTCTAAAAAACCCACAAGTGCATGTTTCCACATTCCCACACATTAACCACCAAGTCCACTGCTAAACAGACTGCCAGCGCTTTTACTGGGATAGAGATAAACAACTAAAACTATTTGCCGCTCATTCCACTATAGCACAACACTCTACAAGCCAAATACCGGGTGTTCTACATTACCCTCATGCTTCCACATTTGCACCACCTCCTCTATATATATGTAATATATATATATATATGTATATATATATATCATGAACCACACTTTCAAATGTATATCAAGAACACTTTATAAATATGATATCATAACTACTTTAATCGGTTCTATCCTCAAAACTTCAGAAAAAGAAATTCCCACATCCTAATGTAACGCTGTCTATGCAATTGAATGCATTAATGAACCATGTTTTTATACAGGTGAAACCCGTAGAGCCCTTCTTACTCATATTAAGGAGAACGAAACAACGTTCCGTAGAATGGACGTTACCTATGCTGCAGTATTGCATGCTTTGAAATGTAGACAATCACTCGATTTTCAAACCATTTAATTTAGCTGAGGCCGTTAATGACTTCATTCGTAAGTGCATTGAGTCTATTTGTTTCAGAATTACCACATAAAATATGTGATAGAATGATGATATTTCAATAGAGAATGTAGCCTCCTATCACTTAAAGAAGATATAGAAAAGGAAAATTGATAAAAGAATCATAACAATATAAAAAGCATGGAATACCCACTGAAATGTGTGTTCGAACGGTATCTTCTGTTGTTCCAATTTTCGGAACTAGTGTCAACATAAAGGCGTATCATCGGAGTCGTATTATCAAGCGAAAGATTGCAAGATGTTGTAAATTTTTGGATGCAGTATCTGCAGATACGGATATTTCAATGCAAGAGGTTAATACAAGATTAGAATAACTTTACTTCGCATAAAATGAAATCAACTTATAATATTTGCTAATTTCGTCTGTCTGTCTGTAACTTGATATAATTAAGCTCTTAAGATAGATCCAAGGTTCTCAATGGCAGTGGCGAAGCGTGTATTTCGAGAAAGGGTAGACATTTTAGATTTAGATATAATATTGTTTGTAATAATAATAGTCAATCAAAACACCAAAATAAAATTGTTAGAATAATCAAAAATAATCAACAATATTGCAGGTGATGATTGAAATTTTTAATAATGAAAGATCGTAACTGTTTTTAAAGAAATTACAAATACTAATTCTTGATTTTTTTTTTTCACTTTTTTACTGTTCGCCAGTCCTATTAGATATTCAAGAATAAAGAATATAGGTGCTGATAATAATTTCTAATTAATAGCTGTAGATTAATTAACTTTGTTAATTATCTAATACAAAAGAAAAGAAACGTAACAAAAGTTAAAAGTTAAAAATTCAGAGTAATATTCTCATCAATTACTTCAGCGATTAATAAAATTTTAACCTTATTAATACTTTTTACTGTTTTAGAATTATATTTTTCCCAATTAATTTGACTGAATAATTTATATTTTATATAGTTTTCCAATCTTAGACCAAAATTTTATTCATTTTATTAATTTGAAAGATTTTTAACCAATTGTATCTAGTTATTTTTTCATTATTTTGATTATTTTTTCCCCTGTTGACAATATAAATGTTATTCATAATTATTTTAAAAATATTTTTTTCTTTAATAGTAAGTATTTTTAAATTTTTTCCTAATCTTGTTTTTTTTCCAAATTTTTTTTTTTTACAACCTTTTTGTGAAATGTATTTTCCGTTTGAAGAGGCGTGGCTAAGTTTCATCTCTTAGTGGACAAAGCGTACAAAATACGTTATAATATCCAACACTCAACAGTTAAGAGACGTTTAGAAGAACGTCTCAAGGATTGATATACCCCATGAACTGCTTCCTGTAATGCGCATGCGCGCCTACTAGCAACATCCTGTATGGTGCGCTCTCTTACCGAGCCGTTAAGGAAAATGTCTCACGAACAGACAGCGCCACAGCGGGCAATAATGGACTCAAAGCGTTGGACTCACAGCGTGAGCCGATACGATGCAAAATTATCCTTGAGTGGAATTTAAAAATTGCAAATAATGTTATTATCTCTATCTCTTGGGTAGACACTGTCTCAATGTCTCATAGCACGCTTCGCCACTGCTGAATGGCACCATTGAATCAAGAGTAATTAAATTGGATGAAATATTAGTTCATTTTGTCATTCCATGTTGTTTCCATGAAATTTTAACTGAAATTCTAAGAAAACATATGTTCAAAACGTATAAGCTTCGTTCACAAGTCAACACAGTATTTAGATTACAGCTACTTTATATTTGATAGTTGATAATCAAATGATTTTTCAGATTTTTTTATGCTTGTCATCCGACAGGCTTTGCTGCTAGTACATAAAAGAACATTAATGGCCAGAGGAAGATTATCATTTAAAAACACATACTAAACAGAGAAAGCAAAGTAACGTTTTAGAAACCAGAAATAGAACTTATCAATCTCAATCTCTTTTCCAGTTTGATCAAATTACAGACTCTGTCGGAGTATTGTTTCCGGTTTATACATAACTGGAAAACTGAATATCATTTACTAGTAAATACTACTTTTAGTCCCCTTTTGCCAACTTTTCCCCATTTTTTTTTCTTTGCCAGTTTTCTCTAAAAAAGTCGTCCGAAAATTTTCTTTTGGTTGTGAAGTTCATGTACAGCATCTATTTCAGGATAATAGACGTTGCTTGATCATTTATAACGTTTATAACATTTATAACGTTTGTATTATATCTATTTAAAAAAAAATAAAAAAATAAAAAAAAATAAGCTCAAAGTTGTTGGAAGGTATATCATCGAAGCAGCTGACGTAGAATAAGGAAAAGCTTTTCTCATCAATTTCTATCACATATAACTTACATACAGACAATTTTTCGAAAACAACTAAAAAACATCAGTAGCAGTCATTGACCTTACTATAGCATATGTTACGGTATGGAAACGGAAATACCTTTAAGCTATCTTTAATTAATCAGTGGGATTAATAAGTAACATATTGAGTAATGGGATCTTAATGGTACAAAGAGAAAAATAGTGACTGGATGAAAATTAATAATGGTCTATCTCATAACGAAATCTCGGAAAGTTGAGTCTGCTCATGACTGCGTAATAGCTAAAGAAGAAAACCAATAGAAAAAAAGTAGACATTAAGAGATGACATTTTTAGGATAAAACTTCCATAATTGGAGACTTAAATCCAATGCAAGAAAGACCGAAAAAACTTGTTTTTATGTAAACAAATCAATGAACTTTTACATTTGGAAAGTAGTCTTCTGCTTCATAAATAGATACTCTAAATACTTAGGGTTTGGTGAAGCATTACTTCTATTATTTAAACACCACCTAACTACAATTCCCGCACAACTTAAGACTAGAAAAAACATCTTGCAAAAGTTCAATGGCTTTATGCAAGTTCTTAAGCACGCTCCAAAGCTCTGCATTAGGACTCATTAGATTTCAAACTAATAAAAGAATGGAGGCACCAGTGGAACTAAGCCACTTCACCAGAATTTAATAAAATTCTATGCATAACAACCCCTCCAGCCCGAGCCGTTTTTAACTGCCCCGTAAAATGTGGAGAGCACTTAATCGAATAAGGACTAACCATGGTAGACATGGCTCCATATTACTCAAGACTGTAGTAAAAGGGTTTGCAGAGGAAATTAGAATAATTTCCCGACAGTGACACCAGCTTCATTGTAATAAATAATTAAGATTTAACATGATGATTTCTGTTTGCTATATTTGGAGGGTTGTTGGATTCCCATTGAAAAAGTCCCGTGGCACGGAACGAAATGGCATCTGGATTTTTTTGTGTTATTTTTATATTTATGTGTTAACCTTTTATTGATAACTAGCAGCAAAGCCTGTCGTCTGACAGGCATAAAAAAATCTGAAAAATCATTTTATTATCAACTATTAAATATAAAGTAAATGTAATCTAAATACTGCGCTAACTTGTGAACGAAGCTTCTACGGCAAAAATGGTTTTGAGATTCGATTGATGATTTGATTTGAATTTTTTTTTTAATGTTCATCAGACCTATTTAGGTGTACTTCTTACCTTTACACCTGTAACATAGGTTAGGAGAGTTTAATCTAAAGGATCATTTTCCACCCAAAAAGAAAAACGAAATACCAACCATATCTAAAGTTTAATTTATCTAAAGAATAATTATTATTTTTGACTCATAACGCCAAAAGACATTTAAAACTCACCTTTGTATAATCTAACTACTGCGCTAACTTGTGAACGAAGCTACTATGACAAAAATGATTTTGAGTTTCAAAATCAGCGTAAAAAACTACGTATGCCAAATTTCATTAAAATCGGTGCAGTGGTAACAAAATTATTTGGTTTTGAACGTATGTTTTGTTAGAATTTCAGGTAAAATTTCATGGAACAATATGGAATGACAAAATGAACTAATATTTTATTCAATTTGAGCACCCTTGATTCAATGGTACCATTGAGAATCTTGGATCTATCTTAATAGCTTAATTATATCGAGTTACAGACAGACAGACAGACAGAAGAACTTGGGCAATTATATAACTTGATTTTTTCAAGTTGGGAAAAAAATTGCTTAATGATGTACCATTATCTGTAACGAAACAAAATTGTTCCGTTACTTATATTTTCCATGTTAGTTGTTAAACAGTCAATCCTGCAGTTAATTACTCTTTCACATAGTATTGTTAAGCGAGAATTCTGCGAGGTTTCACATCCATTGTTGGCTCGCAACAGCGAACGTGGCCGAATGGTATAAAATGCAGCTACGAGCAAATTAGAGAATGATTTTATTTTAATTTTAATTTTTTCTCTCTCCCTTTTTGCTGTGGAATTCTTTTCATATTTTCCACTCTGAATTAAGTGGTTTTAATCTACTTCCTGGTACAAATAGGAAGTGTTTTTTTTTTTTTTAAAGAGTTAGTCATGTAAATTGAAATATTTTATTTTGCTTTAAACTTATTCCTCCAGCTTTATCTCTCGTTTAATTGCGATACATTCAAACTTGTCCGTAAGTTTGTCAACCCCTGATAGAGGATCCAGCTTAAAATTTAGCACACCACAAAAACGCTACGGGAGAATTTAAATTAAAAAGTGGGGGGGGGGGAGAAAGTTAAATTATTGATAAACCAAATTTACAGAGCTCTGCTACCAAATGCTTTAGTGCATTAACCTAAAGTTAAGACAAAAGTTAAAATTTAGACAATAAGGATGATGCTAAAATTAAATTACTGAGTTCAAGGCAGCAAAGAAAGAATGCAGAACCTTCAAATAAAGACGAAAACTAGATACAAAATAAACATCATTTATTTTTGAATCAAATTATATAATACAAAACAAGAAAATCAAGTAAGAAAATTAATATGAGTAGTTATCTTAACCAATAAATTTCCTTATAGAAGGGAATAATTGAAAATTATGAACCTATTGAACTACAATTTTAACTCTTTTTATAAGATAAGAAAAGTTAAAAACTTTAAATTACTTGTAAAGCAATACCGGATATCTCCGGGTTATTTACTTAAGCAAAACCCTTATACAAAATAAATATTAAACCAAAGGTTTCAAAATAAGAATTCGTGGTTGAATTCACTTATAATTAAAAAAAAAAACTTCGAGATATTATATACATATTATATACATATTATATATACATATAATATATTATATATTAGATATATATTAGATAGTATCAAATACTTAACAGCAAATTATGAGCTAACCACTATAGTTATTCATAAATTCTAAGATTTATCTTGGTATCAATGCCAATGCTAGACTTAGATAAAGTTAAAGCAGTATTTAAATAAATATTAAAATGAATATCTAACGAAGCAAACAAATATCTCATTTATATTATAAAAAAATATCTTTCCTATAAGACGCAAATGCATAATATTTTAAGTACAACATTTAAATTAAATTTAAACTAAGTCAAGAGCAAGGTTACTGATCAGAACCGCTAACGTAAACCAAAAAAAAAAAAAAAAAACCTTAAACTTAATCTACTCCAGTTTTAAGTCCTCGAAAAAAAAACATTAAAATCTCTTACACTAGTTTTGGTTTAACCACCAGTCTCTTCCAACGTTCCCGTGTGAAGGCTAGTAGGCTTAACCGTTGGTAACTCCGAACGTTCCCATTGAACAATGGCGGCTTGATGTGGAGGACTGTAGGCCTAAACGTCAGCTTTTGCGAACATCTCCATTGAACGATGACGGCTGCGTGCGAAGGATTGCAATCTTCTGAATTCGGCCGGTTCCTTAGATATACCCGATGATGAGACCCCAAGGTGTGGAACTGCTATGCTGTGTTGGAAGCATTCTGCACTCTGGCGGCGTAGTTCTTTAGGATTGTTGACTTCACTCAGTTAAAATCTCCAAACTCGATGACTCTATGATCTCCGAAAAGAAGTAGCTAGCTTCAAATCTTTCCCATGAGCTCGGAATGGATCATTAGGTATGCCCGATGATGAAAAACCAACACTTGGAACTGCTGTGCTGAGTTAGAATCTTTAGATTTTAAAACTGTCGAACAACAACGAACTTTTTCAAAACAAATCATCAATAAAATAGATAACAATGTAGCAAATAACCAACACGAAATATTAAAGCTTAAAACTGAAGTAAAATT
The DNA here is from genome assembly GCA_023159025.1 of Thereuonema tuberculata. NCBI lineage: Eukaryota > Metazoa > Arthropoda > Chilopoda > Scutigeromorpha > Scutigeridae > Thereuonema > Thereuonema tuberculata. The sequence continues at coordinate 8,611,811 of JAFIDM010000006.1, read as the reverse complement.
ATGGTTAAATGTATTTTTTTATTAAAAGAGGAAATATTAGTTTTTTTTGCTATTTAATTATATGTTGACAACCACTAAGTATAAGGAAAAAAAAAATGATTTTAAAGAGACAATATCATATTTTAGAATATACTAATAACTTCTCCACAAGACACTAATTTCGATGGCCAAACCTTTAGAACGATTGTAATGAAAACTATATAAGTCGTACATTAAGACAAGGAGACCAATACGTACAGAACAGGTTTCTGGTGTCCGCACAAAACAACACAACACATAAGACAAAGGACAAACAAGAAAAAAAAAGGGAAGAGAGGGGGAGGAAAAAAGGGGGGGGGTAAAAAGTAATGCAACTCTCAATTTTTACAAGATTCAGCAGATGGAGAATGCGCAAGGTAGGGTTGCATCCTTCAACTGATCGTCAAAGACTCAACCAATGTGTTTCAGCGGAGATCGCAAACTTCCCTAGGCATTGCTCTCACAACCCGGCAGATCAGTTGGATCCAAGCAGATATTAAAAAGAAGCAATGGCTTAACATGACACCGCATTGTACATGAATCGATCGAAACCATTCCCCCCCAAAAAAAAGCTTTGGAAAATAACAATTATATCAATTTCCATACTTTGCAATATACACCATATGTCCCAAGTTAAAAAAATAAAGTTGAAGAGGTCTTCGCGCTCAGCGGCCACTTCTGAGCGACTGAAGTAAGCATGATAATGTAGGCCTACTCCCCCTAGTAAAAATGTTGTACTTGTAATACAGACCCTGTATTAAAAAAAAAAAAAGAAACGAACCAGCCAAAAACAAAAAAGAAAGAAAAAAGGAAAACCCCATTAAATACTAAAAACACTTAAATTTATCAATAGGAACATAATATCTCAATAATCACCAATTCTCTAACTATTAATCACCAATTATTAAATGGATAAAATCAAACATACGATCCCCCCCCCCAAAAAAAAAAAACAAAAACAAAAAAAAAACAGGTTGAAATAACCCAAAAACAAGACCACTCAAACAGACATTTTGTGAGCAAAGCTACAATAATAATTTAAAATCTTAAGGACACAATTGTCCGGGCAAGGTTACGATATATGTCTTCGTGAAGGAAAAATCCTGAAATTATTACGGATGAGAAGACGCTGAGGATTCCGACAGCGCCACAGGACATGGTCAGGATCCTCTTCCTCATTCAAATCTACAGGGTAAGCAGTGCTAATGCCCGGGTCACACGAGCCTATTTTTCATCATTGTTTTCAATCGTTGGCCCTATCTTTCAGGTCTACGATCGTGTGATTTGCCTCTGTTGACCATTTTCAACCCTGATTCCATCATTGAAAAAATTTCAGAACGTTTCTAAATACAACCCTGTTTTCAGGGATGCTCATTAGTGAGCTCCAATCAGAACCGACCAGCTACGATCCCGAAGGAGCTGACCAGCGCCATTTTGGCTACCGTATCGAGAGAATCCGAAGGCTATTAGGAATTAAATATCACAGTGAGGAGATTATTTTTCGAAAATAAACAATATTTTTACTGAAATAAATTAATTCTATGCGTCAAAATGTGCAGATGTCAACTTTTTAAAGAGAGATTTCATTTCTTCTTGACCTGTGTGAAAGGCCGCAGGGGCTTGTGGGATACCCGCTGTTTTCAGCCGAAATTCAGTTCGCTTTCGCAAATAGTAGAGCTGCTTGAATACAATTTACAATTAGTTTCGAACAGATTGACAGCTTACTAAAAGTCATTTCAAATTCTACCTAAATTGCGTTGCCGAAACACGATTTTAGCCTCTAAAAAAAGATTAATCGCCGTCTTTTCGTAGCTTTCGAGAAACCGCCAAAATCTTTTAAGCTCAACTCTGATTGGCTAGCACTCTGCCAATCAAATGCACTGTTTCACCAAATTTCGTCGAGACGGACGAGGAAGCAAGGAAGCAAGGAAGGGGGAACCCAGCACTGATTTCACTGTAGCAAAACAATGTTGAAAAAAATATGCTCGTGTGACCCGGGCATTAGCATATGTTACCGTCAGCGCTGCCGTTTGGACTCGGGTGGCTAGCGATGTCTGGGAAACCTGCGCATATGTGTAAAGTCGCCTCCTTCAAAAAGGAAAAGGAAATGAAACTTTCCCACAATTCGTGAGTTTTGAGTTCTGAGTAAAATGGATCTTCTCAGCAACGATGGGAGATTATTTGTAAACTCTTTATTTATATTTACAGTGCTGGATGTAGTGAAACGAAAGAAGGTTGGGTGAGTGTGTACGATATTCCTCAAACTGGACGAGCATTGTCAGAGCTATAATTTTTTATATTCACAATTTGCATAATTTAGGAATGGCGGCACGGATCAAATTATGTCTTAAAAGTCAACCTTTTTATTTTAATAGATTAGTACAGCCTAAGATAAACAGTTTATTAGAAATTAAAGCAAAGAATTACATAGAATTAGAGTTTCCTCAGACGCTTAGTTTAGAATCGTTGATGCTGATTTTGCAGCCATTTCGGAGAGAAAAGAGGAGACGACCTCACCAATTCTCTTCCAGTTTCTATGATTTCTTTCTTTAATTTGATTTAGAAACCTCTTTTTTTCTTTTAGATAGTTTTTCGTTATTAATAGCAATCCTGTGATCACCTGATCTTTGATTTTGAGATAATTTTCTCACCACTCGTGACTGCGACCGCTTTCTCACAAACCCCAATCACGTCTCGGAGACTTCATGTTTGATCGTAAATGTGAGCGTCTCGGAGACCGTCTCGGAGATCCGGGATGTCCGGTCGTCCCACGTAGATAAAAATGAAACCACGAGCATCCTCAATGTCAAACATTTCCCATTGTATTTCCGTCTTAAGGTTTCGGAGCAGATAGGGCCAGAACAAAAAAATCAACTTTCATTTTATAAGCTTATAGATAGATAATTTTAATGAAATTTTATTTCATTAATAATTTTTTATAAAATTTCACTCTTTCAGAAAGGTAAAATTCAGTTTTCAAATAGAATTTTTTTCCTTTTTAAAAAAAAAAAAAAAATTGTTTCTAACTAATTAGGATCTATTTTAAAGTTACAATTATCAATTTGTTTTGTTTCATTGATGATTTTAATTGTTTTTTTTTTTTTTTCATTCTTTGAAATTAACATTAAAATTCTTCACTTTTTCGGTCATTATACTGTCTTAGCAGTCTTTAAGTTTAATATCCAGAAATATTTCGAAATAAATAACAAAAAAGATGGTAAATAACAAAAAAAAAAAAAAAGCAAAAACAGAATCTGCTGAAAGTTGCATAAAGTCCACTCAAAGGAAAGCTGAGAAAACTTTGTTTAGATATTTAGCAGTTTCTCTGAGCAAAGGGTGACTCTAAACCCCTGTTAATCAGTGAATAGTTAACTTACAAGGAGACGACACACCCTGTATGTTTGGAATTCAAGTGCCCTTTTCTGAGACGAAAGTACACATCAAATACTTCAAAAATATATATACATGTCGGGGCCAACCCTCTTTAGTTTTCGAGATATTCGGCATTATTTTCGTCAATTTTCAAGTGTTCGGTTATAAGCTTCCTGCTGTCAACAGAAAGGAAGTGTAATCGTGGTCCGGTGGATAGCATAGCTGCCTCTGAATCGAAGGTACGCAGGTTCAAACCCTTTGCGGGGTAAGAAATTTTTTTTTTTTTTTAATTTCATTTCTTTCTTTTTTTTAATTTTTTTTTTTTATTTTTAACTCATTTTTCCTGAAATAAAAGCACAACTGAAATAATTTTAAATATAAACAGTAAAAGATTTTCACCACAACATGATAAGAAAAAAATTAATTAATTAAGCAACTAGTTAATTAAAAACCAAAGTTAACGAGAATATTATTTATTTACTTCTAATCGTAAATTTGTTTTCTAATATTCATAACATAAACGGAAAAAAAATTATCATAAAGAAAAAAGACAAAAAAATTAAGAAAAATAAAAATTAATAAAAAAATAAAATTAAGAAAAAGTATTTGATGTGTACTTTCATCTCACAAAAGGGCACTTGAATTCCAAACATACAGGGTGTGTCGTCTCCTTGTTAAAAGTAAAGCAGATTTCATCAACGAAAGATACCTAAGACAGTGGCGCACCTCCCGAAGTTCCCACCCAGCCCCAAAAAGAAAGAAGAAAAGAAAGAACGAGAAGAAAACCTTCATTGAAGCACTGACGTGTCTGTATCGTATTATTTTGGAAAGTGATCTGTGAAACAATTGAGGCGCTCAGAATAAAAACGGCATATCGCAACCAACCACAAATATTGAGATAGAAGCATGCCTCGTACACTCATGCCATCTACCTTTCATGTGACAAAATATCAAACGAATTGAGATATGCCAAAGCCCTCATTGGCCGCCTTTAAAATTTGTCCGCAGTGAAAACGAACACATTCTCAGAGTAACAACGACATATCCCAACTCGGAATGCTTTACTTAGTCCGCTACAAGTTCATGGCGTTGTAGTCAACATGGCGTCGTCTGCAGATGTGATTCCTGAATCTCCAATAAAAGGAAAGAAACGAGTGAGAAAGGCAACTGAATGGGTGATAAACAAAAGAAAGTTGTGCAGAAATAGTGGTAAATCGTATGTAACAAAAAATTCCATAGTGGTTCCAGATAAAAAACATGAACAATTAGATAAATGCTGTAACTTTCCTGATTCAACTTGCGTGTTTCAACGTTTGTCTCACGATGTGAAGGACACATTGTTTTTAGAATTTTATGGGCTTGGTGATTATAATAAGCAGAATGCCTATTTGTTTAGCTTAATGCAGAAAAGTGAACCTCGAAAGACATATCTAAAGGATAGACTTCGCGGAGACGAAAGCAGGCGCAAGTTTATCTACAAATATCATATGATGATGAAGAATGAAGCAAAGCCACTGTGTCAGAAGGCATTCCTAAACACATTTGGTATTACTGTACGTCGAACCATTAATGAACCAAGACATTCAGTTGTGTAAAAGTGAAAGTACTGAGGTTCTACTTCTAGCTTCTGATCTTCCACAAGCTCTTCCCACACCTCACATTTCAACGGAAACAGTGTTTTATTTGCGTCAGCTATGGACGTATAATTTTGGTATACACGTGTTAAATGATGATAGTGCAGTTATGAATGTATGGTCTGAAAATGTAGCATCATGTGGCTGTGATGATATCGGTTCTTGTTTTTTAAAAGTTTTGCCTCAGCTGAAATCAAAGTTCAATGCTAATAAACTCATCATATGGACTGACTCTTGCGCTGGACAAAACAAAAATTTTCATATTGTTGCTCTTTGGATTCACTTGGTGAAAATGAAAGTTTTTGACTCTATACCACACAGATTTTTCACACCAGGACACTCATACATGGCTTTAGATAGGGACTTTGAAGTTATTAAGAAGAAAAGGAAGATGCAGTGTGAGTATAGCCTGACCAATGGTGTGATGTTATTGCAGCAGCAAGAGTAAAAAACCCTTTCACTATTAATAAAATGAACAAGGAGGACTTTGTTGATATACAGAATGGTATTACTTCAAACTTTGTAATTAGAAAAAAAGATGTTGATGGTGCTTTTTTGCATTTACGTAAGGTTACATCCATTATTGGATTAACAATCTCAGGATTTGGTTTATGTTATTCTGACCTTGATGTGCATCAAACAGTTAATTTTAGGAAAAGGGGTAAAAGTTCACATGTTTCATTGGGGTTAGATTACAGCAGAAGTACAGTGAACAGAAAAAGATAAAGAAAGCTAAATACAATGACTTGATGAAAGTACTGATATATATACCACCCATCTATCATGATTTTTATACAAATCTTCTTCATGATGGTGTCGATGCTGAAGAAAAATGTGAAGATTTGGAAGTAGAGCTGGATTAGTTATTTCAAGATGTTAAATGAAGGATGTGTCAATTTCAGACTATGTTTCTTCTACTGTATATTTTTTGGTCTAATAAAGAACACAAAATCACAAAAATTTATAATCTCAATAGTTCGAGAATTTGCAAATAGTCTTGAAATTCCTTATTTTAAAGACCTAGAAAATATAAAGTCATAATGTTAATAACTTTCCAAGTTTTGGAAAGAAACAGAAAATGTCATTTTTCTCAGAATGAGCGTTGGTTGGGATCTGCCGTTATTATTCTAAGCGCCTCAATTATTCTTAAGTAAGCTTACATCTGAATGGACTCTACAACATCCTTAGCCCCCTTCCAACCTTAATCCTGGATTACTGATGCTACTATTCTAAGACTTGTTTTTTATTCCCATTCCTTTTTTTGCTCTGTTTCGTAATTCTAAATTTTGACGATACGCCCCCCCCCCCCACAATGAAATACGTGAAATATAACCCGAAAATTAAATATCAATGGTTCGATCAATATACTCTAGCCAATTTAAAATTTACGAATAGAACAATAAGATTGAATCAATTACTCCAAATTACAAATTTAGAAAAAAGAAAGCTGAGAACAAGAGTCACGAACGAGAATAAGTGATCTAGGTTCAGATAGAGGTAACGTAACCTGCAATGTTTGTTACAGAAAAAAAATATAATATCAAGAGTGAATTTCATCTTTTCGTTTTATTCTTTTGTTTATTTTTTCCTAAATCAATCTAATTTTGGAAGATTGATTAACGATTATAAAATCAGGCAATTAAAAATGCAAATTTCCTGCCTGAGAGGAATTTTTAAAATTTCATTCACACCGTAGGAATGAAACACCTCCGTGTGGAAAAAGCAAATCACCTTTTCGATAAATTCAGAATAAAGCGACACCATGCGGGGAAACGAGGACATTCAGCTTGGGATTGACACTGAAACGGAGTGAAGCTGAACTTGTTCTCTGTTCAATTTGAATTATCGGGATCAAAACTTAAATAACGTGTCTTTGGTAAGTCTTAGTGTTCAATCTGATTTTTTATATACAATTGCCTAGAAATGATCAAAAATGTTATGTTTAACGTTTTTGATTTTTTTATTAAGAATTTTATTACGGCAACCTCTTGTTTTGTTTTGCTTGCGTTTAGTTTTGTTTTGAAGCATAATATAATCACAAGAGATAGAAATAAACAGGGCTGTTAAGTAAAACGTGGAAGCACTGAAATTTAGAATAGTTGTTGTTATTCTCCATTGAAACGATTGGAATCTCGTGTTTATTCTATCGATCGAAAGCCGTGGTTGTTTTTGATGCTGGTAGGTTAATGCTCTTGGAAATTGACCAGTTTCACTGTCATGGCGGAATCGTGCGCTGCACTGCAAAACATGGCTGAGGCCAAAATATAATAAACTCCGATTATCCGCGGACCTCTCCTATTTCCGTTTTTTTTTAATATACAATAAATTACGGAATTAAAAAAAATTAAATTTAGAATAAGATAAACAATAAAAGAGGCTAACAAAGTAAGTGAAGACAATTATAGACAAACAATTTACAGAACTTACCGCAATAATAAAATTTAAAAATAAATAAGTAATTTAAAATAAATAATTTTTTTATAATGTATGTACTGTAATTGTATGTATTGCCATTTTAAGAATGTAAATAAAACATGCTGAAAGCATTTTTGTGTAAATTTTCGTCCTTTTTCGTCTTATTTCGGATTATCCGCGGAATTCGTTTATCCGTGGTTGCAGCGCCACCCAATTCCGCGGATAATCGGGAGTTTACTGTATTGGGCGCCCTATTTAAATTTCATTTTCTTTCACTTATCATCTTGTACTGTTTTGGAAGGGAATTGCTTATCTCGGCCGAGAGGGTTAGTTTCTGTTGATTCTGAGGGGGAGAGGGATGTGACTGTAATTTTAAAGATAGTTCTTTAATTTTAAATATAGTCATTACTCGATTTAATCATTCCTTTATCGCCGTCTGTTCCCTCTTCCTTACAAAGAAACAAATAAACAAACAAACCGTTATGATTAAATGTTTTGACAGTTTTTTTTAGCGACCAATTTAGGAGCTATTGTGATAGCGATCAAAGTCGGTTCCTATTGCGTTTGTCCTGTCCGTCCGTCCGTTCGTATCAGTGCACCCCTAGCAATTCCCGAACGAAAGATCGGATCGGCAAACGGATTTCACCGTCGTGTTCAGAGGCCCAAACACCGAATGAGGTATTTTCAGCCCCCCCCCCCCCCCCCCCCCCCCCATGTTCGAGATATTGGCACTATTTTTATTGGATTTCCTCTATTAACTTAAATGTTAGAAATGTAACCATCTCATTTCAGTTCTTCGCTAATTGCATGAGACTTAAGATTTCGGACTCATTTACTAAAGGTTGTCAGTTCGAATCCGTGTATCTACTTGTTTTTTTAAGTTGTTGTTTTTTTTTTTCTCTTAATCTTTTTTTCTCAATGCCCGTTTTGTTTGCTTTTGTTTTTTTCTTTTCTTATTTTCCTTTTTTTTTTTTTATTTTTCCTTAGGTTAAATTACTTCCTTTTTAGGCTTCTGTTAGCTCAGTTGTAGGTGGCCTGTTAGCTCAGTTGGTTAAAGCGTCGTGCTACGAACGCGAAGGTCATGGGTTCGATCCCCTCATGGGCATTTTTTTTCTTTATTTTTTTTCTCCCCATTTTAAATCTTTTCAGTTTCTCAATTGTTTTTTTTTTTTTTTTTTTTTAAATCATTATTAAAGTCCCCGCGCTGAATAAAGATCCTCCCAGAATGCAAAGCAGGTTATAGATTGTCCTTTCCTGGGCGACCGCTACCATTGAAACAGAAGAGAAGCGACCTCTTCTCTTTCAATGTTAGCGGTCGGCCAGGAAAGCTCAATCTATAAGCTGCGTTGCATTCTGGGAGGATCTTTATTCAGCGCGGGACTTTAGGAATTTAGTGTATTAACAAGGTTTGAGTTAAGAATGACGATTATTCCGTATAAATAGGGTGTAAGATAGTATGGGGGTCGCAAACGACTCGCGCGAGCATTTTCTAGACCATCCCGGCGCAAGTAAAGGTGACTCAGAAGCCATTGCGAAGGACTATGATTGGTTTATTAATCACTATCCCTACCTTATTTTTAATTCTTAATTTTAATTTTTTTTTATTGTAAAGGGTCTCACTTAAAATAATGCTTTAGAACTAAATTATATTCACTTCTTATGGTTTCTATAGGTTCGCTTTTTTAAAAAGAATTGTTTATTTTATCAGATTTCTAACTTGCATTCAAATAAATTTTAAAATTGGATAAAAATATTCACCTTCATTTTAAAGAATATTTAAGTTGTGCAAATATGTTTTTCAACATTAAAATTACATTTCTTACAGGCACTAAACTACAAGCACTTCCTTAGCTCAAAACAGTTTGTTGGAAGATATTTAAACAGTAATTCATATCAAAACCAAAAGAAAATGCGGAGGAGAATACTGTACTTAACAACCTGAGAATTTTAATTCTACTTAAATTTATATAAATGAAGAAATTAATACTTATTCTCTCTTCAATTTCATTTATTGGAACTAAAGCATAATTAACAGTGGATTGGTAAATTTTATTGTTTAATTCACTTTTTTAATGTAATTGCCTAGAAATGATCAAATATGTTATTTTAATTTTATTTTAAGAATTATAAGATCTTTGTAATTATCTGTTAGTTTGTTTTTCAATAAACATATTCACAAGTTATGTACAAATACATTTTCAATAATAAACTTTCGGAAGACATTCCCCGCATCCTTTTTCAAGTTATAAGAATGTAACAAAAGACAATTAAACAATTAGGAATTACATGAAACGTATGTAAGGTTCCTTACAATCAATTATTATAACTTTACATCAATAATACTATTTTTAGGTTTTTACTGTTGTGTTAACGACATTGCCATATACCAATTATATCATTAATAATATAAATTCCATCAATAATTTAATTCTTTAAAATCTGCTGTTTTGTTTAACTTTATACCTTTTATAACCAACTCCTCTGCCCATTTTACAAACTTATCATCCACTTCTACATCCCCACATGTGTAAAGCTGTTCATATTCTTTTCTTTTGTGTTCTTAATGAATAACCTCTTTAATTTTTCTTGTTTTAGTATTTTTCTCATTTCTTAAGATCTGCACAAATGTCTTCACAAATTTTGTCATTGAATATATATTTGTGTATAATGTGTGTATGTGTGTTTATTGAAATATTATGAAGAAAATAGAATTAAGGGGCCATTCAAGCATAACGTAAGCATAGTTTTAGTTATTTCAGCCTCCCTCCCTTGTGCTTACATAAGATTTGTCAAATCATTAACAGTAAAAACCACTGAACAATAAAATAAACTAGTCAAAATTACATCAAAATTTTAACGCGTACATGCTTGTCTGTCTTACATAAGTATTGCTCTGATTCCCCCACCCATCCCGCGTTCAGCAAAAATAAGCAAAGCTCGGATCCCTTCCCCTTTCATGAATGCTTAAGTAATACTTGAACGAACCCTAAGAAGAAGTTATGGTTCTAATTTGTTTTGTTTGCATTTTAGTTAAAAAAAAAATAATCACAAGAGTTAAAAAAAAAAATTGCTTTACATAAGGACAAGCTTAAATTTACATCCAATCCTTAATATCACTTCTCTGATTGAACTTTTTTTTTTACAGTTCTTTTCAGTTTTTTATAGTTCTCTTGAGCTTTTTACAGTTCTTTTCAGTTTTTTATAGTTCTTTACAGTTTTTACAGTTCTTTTCAATTTTTTACAGTTCTTTTCAGTTTTTTATAGTTCTTTTCAGTTTTTTATAGTTCTTTCCAGTTTTTTACAGTTCTTTTCAGTTTTTTATAGTTCTTTTTAGTTTTTTATAGTTCTTTTCAATTTTTTGTAGTTCTTTCCCGTTTTTAATAGTTCTTTTCAGTTTTTTACAGTTCTTTTCAGTTTTTTACAGTTCCTTTCATTTTTTATAGTTCTTTCCAGTTTTTAATAGTTCTTTTCAGTTTTTTTACTGTTCTTTCAAGAAAAGAAAAATGATATTTTGTTTTCGTTCTTTTTTTACATTATTTATTTTATTAATGTTTGAATTTCTTAAAAAAATAGCATTGAAATGATTTTAAAAAAGAGCAACCTGTTCTTTAAAATGCAGGTGCTTTGAATTGAATATTTTAGCAACTAGAAGTTTCAGCATTAAAATTATATTTCTTACAGAAACATGTAATACAAGCACTTGGTACTCTATATTTATAAAGCTACAATTAGTAACGACAGTTAAGAAATTTTAATTAAAGTTGAAATCTGTTGTTTTCTAAAGCTAAATTAAAGAAATAAATATAAATTTACTTTTCACTTAGAAAAATAAATACAGTCTTAATTATAAGAATTGTTTATATTAAAGCAAATTAATTATAAAAACATTAATTTAGTAAAGTATGCAATCTATTTTCACTTAAATTATACTGTATATTTGATACATTTCTTATAGTTAAGTTTGAATTAAGCCATTGTTTCATTCATAAAAGTAAAAAAGTAATAAAAGAAATAATAATTTTATTGAAATCAACTAGCCTCTGTGTTACAATCCATATTTTGGATTGTAACTCGTTTACCTTTAATCGAATGGATGTTTTTGTAAATTTTAATTCTAAAAACTTTTCTCGACTCCACCATGGCGAAAAAAAGAAAAATATTTGATTCTAGAGACTTTTCGTACTTCGTGTGATTCATATTTTTAATTATTTCTTTCAATAACTTAAATTTGGAACTAATTTTAGTAGTATTTTAAAATATCAAAAAATATTTACATAACTTACAGTAAATACAAGTAGATTATTAGACTGATTCAATTTCACTTTCATAATAAAATAGGAAATAGTGTATTTATAAACATCAGTGGGTGGACAAATATTTACTGAATGATTGCCTGGAACACCTGTTTCACGCTCTTTAGGGATTATCAGCTAAGAATAGTCACTAGTGGCTCTACACTGAGCAAGAGCTCAATACAAAGATTAATAGGAAAAATCGTTGGATTCAATGTTTATCAATTGTTTTTGCAAAACAGGAAACCTCTGTATTTACTGTAGTTCCTCGAATTAATTTGACCGAAATCCATTTTTCAGAATTTTTTGATAGTCTTTACGAAAATCCCGTTTTATTGAAATCTTTTCGAGTCATTTTAATCAGAGAGAGTTTTGCTTCTTTTGCAGCTTTCATCAACAAAATTGTGGGTCATTTAAAGACATCAATTAACATTAATTTTTCATCTTCTTTGGTGTCTTAATCTTTAAATTAAGAAAGAATCTTTCTCCTTGTTCTTGTCTAAAGAAGCAAAAGTGGAACTGGTCCATTCCAGAGCATTACAATCTCAAACCTAGCATCAAACAAAGGATTTTATGGTATTCGGACCAGTAAAGATGCTTCAATACGAATTGCAAATTTTTCACAAAAGAACTTCAAGTTCCCTTATTTGCTTATAAGTATTCTGTCAATACTTTTTATGTATTTAGTATTTATATATTTAAAGCAATGATTTATTTCAATAAAATAATAAAAAGTATTTTCTTCACTTTTATTTGTTTGTTTGTAGTTTTTTTTTTTTTGAAACGTGGCTTATGAAACGCGTGATTTCCTAAGATTTCATTGTACAATGTATGAAATTGTATTTTTTCCCAGTTAATTTTAACCATCTTTTTGCAAAATATTCCCAGTGAACTTCAATTTTCGTTGCATCTACTTACGAGTAATCCCTGCACCACCCCTCCTAATTTCAAAGTGTGTTCAGGAGAACGCCTTTTCTTTCATTAATTTAAATTGGATAGTAGTGGCGGCTCGCGTATCGGCACTGTGAAACTGCAGTAACCCCTAGTCCTTATTTCCACTTGATATTATCGGTAACATTGTATGTAATGAGTCCTTTTTTCTTTAATTCTTTCTTTATACTTTTGCAATATATAATCCTTAAGCTTAATGTCAGTTGCCATCTCCCAATTTATGAAAATGATACAGAAATCTTTGTATGGAACTGTGCGCTTCACAGTTCCAGCGGCTTGGTGTTTGACTGTTGTGCGCAGGTGCACATAGGAAGCTGCCCGCGAGGCTGCGAGGGAGGGAGCATTGTATCTCCTGCAGTGCCGACCCTGGCGTGCTGATGGAAGGTAGTTTTTTTTTTTACTCCGCGTGAGAAAATTATCGATCTTTTCTCGCTAATTAATACAAGAAGAATGGATATCATTTTTAAATGAATAGATCAAATTTGAACTGTAACAATTTAGGTTAAAGTAAGTAGAAAATGTTTGATTTTGTTCTTTTAGGATTTTATCAAGTTTTTGAATAAATTTTCTTTTTGTACATGTTTGTTTCCTTTTATACAATTTTAAAACAAAGCTAAAACGTTTCTGTAGCAGCACCCCACTAATTTTAGCTATGAGCCGCCACTGTCGGATTGCCAGTTAAAGTCACCTTGATCTCACCTCTATATTTAGAATAAGGCTTGAGGTCTGCTTTTTCTGCTTCCCATTCTGTTCCTGTTTCAATATTCCTCTAATTGTTTAGATTTCTTTTTTCCGACTTCTCACTGACACAAGTAAAATTCATCGTGATAAATTCGATACAGTAAATTAATAAAGTTAAAGTTTTACAGCAAATAATCATTATATCTACTTACATTTACTTATGCAACATTAACAGAAGTTAAATTAATGTTTTCATAAATTAGAGAGAGATTTCAAAAACCTAATTTGCACCTCACCTTTTTAATGTGTTAAATTTTTTAAGAATTTTAATATGTTGGTCTCTTTATTCTATAATTATATATAACTGTAAAGCATTTATTATTACACGATATTTATTGAAGTTTTGACTTATTTTTCTTTTTTTTGATTTTTAGGCTGTATTGTACTCAAGATAGGAAGGGAATGCACTTAGATTTAAATCAGGTTTGTCTTGTGTGATGACAGAGAACCATACAAATGAAGACGCTGAAATGAATGCTTCAAAAAATGTATTTATATCCATGTTCCGTACTGAAATCGTCTAAAATAAGCAGAATTGCTTAAAATATAAATGGAAATCCTAATACAGCACGCTCTTTTCATATGTACTTTAACTTAAAAAAAAATCGAAGAAAGAAATATATACTTTTAGGTTATACAGATATTTTGGATAATTCCTTCTAGAATCCAAGAATGGAGGAATTGTATACAAAGGTATTGGATTTGAGCAATGGAAAGATTAACAAAATTATTCTTAACACGTTAACGGATGATCTAAGAAAAACAGAAAAAATAGGAGAATTGAATGTTTCTAATAATGAAGCCATCGGCAAATATGAAAACGACTTTGCATCTGCTCTAAAAAGAAATCAGTCCCTGACCCATTTAAATCTGTCAAAGAACGTCATTGGAGAAAAAACTGCCAGTGCTTTATCGAAACATGAAGCTTTAACATACTTAGATCTTTCTGAAATCACAATCACAATTACAGAAGATTATTCGATCCTAGATAAGATTTTTATGATTAAGAATTTGCAATATCTGAATGTCAGTAATATATGCTTGTTTGATAAAAGAGGGTTTGATGGAAGGAGGCGTTTTGACGGAAGTAGGTGTGTTGACGGAAGTCAAGACAACAAACTACCCCTTTTTTCATCTTTAACAACGTTATTATTGACAACAAGTACTCTTAAATTCCTTAATGTCTCGGGTAATAAAATGGTGTCTACGAATTCAAACAAGTTCTTTAATGCTTTGACAAAGAATAAAAGTCTAAATGATTTGGATCTTTCTAGTTGTCACATTAATACGCCTTACAGATTTGAATTAGCAGAAATGGTGAAACACAATACAAGCCTTAAAAGATTAGATCTCAGTGGAAACAAATTGAATGCTGGCGATTTAAAAGAACTAGTTCTGGCTGTATTAGAAAATCAGACGCTAACCGATATCAATCTTTCTTCAAGCCTTACACAACATTATGAGGACATTAGAGAATCCATAGCACTCCTGCTTCAGAATAAAACCCTGACTGCTTTAAATTTATCTGGCAATCAGTTAGGGCATGATACTTTACGGATTTTAGCAAGTGAATTAAGAAATAACACAACTCTTAGTAAGCTTTGTGTAGATGAAAAACTGAGCTTATCTGTGGTAAAGGATTTCGCAGTTGCACTCGAGCATAATAACACATTGTCAAGCTTCTATTTTGGAATTGATGGCACTGAAGATGTACATTACAATTTTGGTTCTGTTACAGCTAAAGAAATAACCACTTCTTTAATGACGAATAATGTCATCACAGCTCTTGATTTTTCTTTCTACAATTTCAGAACCGATGGTACTATATATATTGCTGAATTCCTGAAACACAGCCAGACTATTACTCATCTCAACTTACGGCGGAATTTTATTAATGATGTTGGTTTCGAGTATATTGCAGAAGCTCTGGTTATTAATAAGAGCCTGTTGAATTTAAATCTTCAGGATAATGAAAGTTCCTCGAGCGGATTAATGTCGCTGTGGAATGCCTTGAAAAAGAACAGAACTCTTGTTAGTCTTGATGTTTCTATTGCTCCTTCACCTTTGATCACTGGAATTAGAGTAAAAGAATTGGTAGAAGTTTTGAAATGCAATCATGTTCTGAATAATCTCAACATTGGTGGTTTTCTTTTGAATCGTAATACTCTAAATAAGTTGACACAGGCTATTGAACTCAATTCAACCATACTTAATTTTCAGCTGTGTGATTCTTACAATAAATATCTTGAAGAGATTCTTTTTTATTTGGAAAGAAACAGAAATCTTCTGAGGAAACTCACGGGTATTGCTAGATACATTTATTCTCATAGAGGAGAGACAGAATTAATTTTAAGTCTTATTTCAAAGAAAGACCTTGAAAACTTCGAAGACTATAAGGGACGATCAGCTTTGATAAATTCACTGAGTGAGTTTGATTTCTGTGCATCAGAGGCTGTAAAGGTTATAGACTATGTACCTTTTTTTATTAAAAGCAATTTCTTTAATATTGCTGGAATTTATGAGGACACATTCGATTGTCTACCTTCAATAGTTCTCTTTAAGATAGCTTCCAATTTAATGTTGAAGGATGTTCAGTAATTGTTTTCATTGTTGCTGGGACCAAAATTTGCTAATGAAAGCATGAAAGATTATGAAGTTTCAAACATCTTTAATCATCTATATTTCGATTTCTTCAGCAGAAATCTTCTTCATGGAAAAACTACAGAAAATGTAAAGAAAAACCTAAAATGTTCTCTAACATTTAAAACAGAATTCTAAGCATAAACAATCATGTAGTCATTCATGGTACAAACTTTCTTGAATAACAAAATAAATTCATACAACATATAACAATCACAAACTTTCCTGAACAACAAAATAAATTCATAAAACATATAACAATCACAAATTCTTGAACAAATAACATTTACTAATTCTTATAGAAACAATTCTTGTTAATTTCAATTTTTGTTTTAAAATTTTATTATGTTTTATAATTTTTTCAAAAAAACTGAATGAAATGGGATTAATTTTAAGTGCTTTAATTTTGTTAATGCAATCTGTCAGATTGATAAAGCCCGATTCCAAAATAAATCTTTCTGATTCATCTTGGGATACATAGATAATATCAATAATTGAATCCGAATTATGTGCCAAATTTATAATTTTTGAAAAAATTATAAAAAATAATAAAATTTTGAAACAAAAATTGAAATTAACATGAATTGTTTCTATAAGGATTAGTAAATGTTATTTGTTCAAGAATTTGTGATTGTTATATGTTGTATGAATTTATTTTGTTATTCAAGAAAGTTTGTACCATGAATGACTACATGATTGTTTATGCTTAGAATTCTGTTTTTAATGTTAGAGAAAATTTTAGGTTTTTCTCTACATTTTCTGTAGTTTTTCCATGAAGAAGATTTCTGCGGAAGAAATCGAAATATAGATGATTAAAGATGTTTTTAAGTGGAAGAAGGAGTTACTATGAGTTATTTGTATTTATATACCAAAGAAGAATTTTTGTTTTTCATTATGAAGTTTCGTTTTATATTTGCATGTGTATAATTATTTAAATATTTTGTCTTTTTAAATTTATGCTACTGTTTCAATAATGTAAAAATGTTATTATATCTATACTATGTTATTTGAAGAAAGGAGATGAAAATAAAACAATTAAAAGAAAAAATAAGTCGAAAATTGTTGGTTATCAAAAGATGCTGCTTACGCATTTATGAAATTTTACTATTAGTCCAGTAACCATGTACATCAGACCTTGCGTCAGATCCGGTAGTTCGGAATTTTTGCTGAGTTGTTTATGATGTTAGCCCAATGAATGTTTCGACCTCGAGCGCCGCACGCAACCTTGTCAAAAATAAAAAAACCCGCGAAATTTTCGGCTTTCTTCAGTTTTTGGCGATTTTAACCCTAGTTTTTTGATAATAATTACTTAGTACGTTTTTACAGGAGACTAAATTTGCTTCAGTTTGAGACCAGAACTGTTTATATGGACCTAATAGAATGAAGTTAATCAAAAAGGCTAACTACAACTTCTTAAAATTAGGCATTCATCATTTTGGGGCTGAGACCTTGTGAGGTGGATATCCACCCCTAGTCGAGAGGTTTCATTGGCTCCCAACCATTCTGCATCTGCAATAGAATTGAACATGTATAGTTGAAGAGAAAATGATTAAAGAGATGTTTATAAATAAAGTGTATATAATAAAGTAAGTGTATACGCGTATATAATAAAGTAAATGTATACGTGTATATAAGAACGATTTGTACCTGATGATAGGTGCGGAAGGAGTGAAATGAAGCCGCGTCCCTTGTAGGAGATAACCTGGCGAGATTGAAGCTTGTTTTTGCCGCAACCCTCGGGAATAGGTGATACCGCAGCTCATTAAGGCTCTGGGTGTCGGGGTTGCCACCATACAGAGCAACTATTATCCCCTGCTGCTGCTATCTCATCAGGTGTAGAGGTGGTAACGAGAAAAATGACAGCTTCGTTTTCGAGGTCCGAGTGTTTTTGGAGCATGGAGAACATTTTTATTTTCTCTTGGCCGAAGAAGCAGGATGTCGAGTCACACTACACAATAAGAAGAGGCAAGAATGACAGCTGCAGTGATTATGAGCCTGTCAGCATCTTCCTCTGCCTGCAGCACTCGAATGTTATGGTTTTCTATTTTCGTTTTCAGAAGGTCGATGAAACGAATTTTGTTTTTGTCGTTTGATAAGAAATTCTCTTGCGAAACCTGGGCCGTGGTTTTTTTCATCAAAGATTATTTCCGTAGATGAGTGTGACGCTCAGAGCTCTTCGTGCCTTTTTGTGTAGCATCTGGTGGGTATCCATTGAAAACTACTGCCTCCCGTGAGCCGTAATGAGCAGTGATGTGCTGGATGTACTTGTTAGCTATCGAACAAATGATGAGCTTCGAGGGCACACAACTTTGTGAAGTAGATGACCTCCATCCACCACTACGAATTTCGTTGTTCCTTGCTTCTCATCTAAGTTTACAAGATAGAATGCTGAATATAATGTGGATTGGGCCCTTTCTAATTCCCTCTTCGGTGAATAGTGACATTGGGATTGGTGACAGCTCGTATGTAAATAAATCTTGATTTCTTCATCCGACTGTAGTGACCTTTCTATCACCAACAGATAAAAAACTGTATTGCGAAAACTATTGGGTCTTGATTTTCTGAAGAAAATAGACCTACAGGATTGAAATTATCACAGAACATCAAAATATTGCTAAAAATTTCCGAGTTCGTAAAAATCAATAAATATTAAAAAGTTGTATTTCGGAAACTATTAGGTCCGTATAAACGGTTCTAGTCTCAAACTGTAGCAAATTTAGTCTCCTTTAAAAACGTACTAAGTAATTCTTATCAAAAAACTAGTCTTTCCGGGTTGAAATCGCCAAAAACTGAATAAAGGTCGAAAATTTCGCGGTTTTTTGGATTTCTGATAAGATTGCGTTCGGCGCTCGAGGTCGAAAACTTGGATCATTCGTTGGGTCAACATCATAAGCAACTCAGCAAAAATTCAGAACTACCGGATCTGACGCAAGGTATCCTCCCTTTCAGGCGACATGGTTACTGGACTATATAGTTAAAAAACGGTTCAAATGTGGTTGGAAAATTATAATAAAGGCTAGCAGTTACGCCAATTCGTAAGATAAGACACACTATTAGAGATGAGGCCCAAATAACATGGAAATCCTTTTTCGTTGCCTAATCGAGTAGAAAGCCAAATTGAAAGGATGGTCTTTCATTAAATATAATGCATATTTGGAACTTAAAGATTTCAACTGGTTTTGGCTTTGGGATACTTTAAAATTCTGAATCTTATTAAAGTAAAACATGCGCAGATTCAAACATTAAGGAATTATTGTATCTTTTCTCATTTCCATTTTAATTACAAATATAATTCCATGAGAATTAAAGGATATTCAGGATTAAATGATTTGCTAATCTACTTTTGATTTACAATTTCATTAGTAATTGATTAAATGGTAGTATTAGAATTAGAGGACAGTCATTGGTTTTAGAATAATTTCTTAATATCACTCCTACACAGAAGCAACACCAGAACACAGAAAAAAAATAGACAAATTAGAGAGCTTCATTTCTGAGAAATTTAATTTTTTTAAATCAATAGCTACTTTAATATAGTATGTTTTATGTCATTATAAAATAATAGAATTTAGTGTTTCACTACATTCACTGCTAATTGGCTTGTGTATTGTTTACGCAATTTTTTTACTCCATTTCCTTCTCTTTATTTTCTTTCTCATACAGTCGGATCTGTATTTAACGAACCTCTATTTTGCGAACTATTCTTTGGAACCAAGAACATTTGCTAATTTCTTCGTAAAATAACCTCCAAATAGCCAAGTGCATTTTCTACTTAACGAACTTTTTCGTGGTATCTATTTTTTTTTCTCCTTGAAATGTTTTTATTATTAATATTCCCTTAGAGGAAATGAAAGAAATGTGGATACAGCTGAGGGAAAAAGAAGAAATTAACGATTTTTATCTTTCACTTGATTTTGAAGTTGAGACCTTGGAAAAACTGATTCAGATATTTTGGACAGTGTGAAAAATAAAAACAATACAGCTATGAATTGCGATGAAGATGAAGATAATGAAAATGGAAATGATCATGATCCAGAAATCAAAAAACCTTCATATGATGAAATACTAAAATCATTTGAAACAAACCGACGCGGATTACAATTTGAAGAAAATACGCCTGAATGGGTTTTTGGTGCATTGCAAAGATGCGAGACGAAAAAAAAACTCAAAAGAAAAAAGAAAAAGTTAACAGACTTTATTAGTAAAATTTAAGTGCGTCTATGGTAATGTAAGCTTTATGTCATTAAAATTATTACTTTTTTAATAATATTTATTGTTTATGTATTTTAAATCTGTTTTACTTAGTTTAAAGTAATTTTAAAAGGTGAATCTCTATTTAACGAATTTTCCATATAACGAATTTTTTGCGGGATTTAGTGACTTCGTTAAATAGAGGTCCGACTGTATATACTTATTTATTACTGACATTAAAATTTTCATTAAATAATTATGAGTTATGTTTTGGTAATTTCTTATTCATTGTTGTTAATTACAAGTTAATAACAATTCTTCTTTATATGAAAAAATCCCCGTTTTGTAATTCATTTAACTCTATTAAAGTAGAGGAGAGGAATTATATTGAAGGTAAATAATATTATAAGCGATTGAATGAGAATTTCTTAAATATCTTCTCTAAGATAACAAATATATTAGGGGACTAAAGAAAGATGGAATGGGCGATTTCCTGTAAAGACAGATTAGACGGATAATGGCGATCATATTCCAAACTTTGCATAGCAATCTAACGCTTAGACATCAGGCTCCAAGTGGGAATTCGCTGAAGAGATCTCGGTAATATTTGCATCAAGGGAAGCAAGTAAAGTTATCCGCTATGGAGGACACGAGGCGAAGAGGTATAAAAGTAATTCACAGATGAAGACTAGATGATGGAATTACGTTACAATAGGACGACTTAAAAAGTCTCTTACTTTCAACTTTTAAGATTTGGTTCTTCATTATGATAACATTTAAGTAAATTGCATGTTATTACTCATTCGAAGGATTTTTATATAGGTGATGGGATTTAAACGTACTTTCCAATGTTTGTTGGGGCGACACCCGTATCCGGAATCGTCGGCAAATTCAGATTCCATTACTAATTTTTAATCGGAAGTAGCAGCACATTGTAAAGTCAAACAACATTGTATTAATAATAAAGTAAAAATTTTATATAATGAAACGAATACTAAAATTAGAAAGACAATAGAAAACTTATGTATTCGCAATTCGAAAGAAAAAAGTCTTAATAGAAATGAAGGAGTTAAAAGCAAGTGAAAGTTTAGTAAAATTGGCTAGAGACATAATTAACAAAAAAATTTTAACCTCTAATAAAAAGGTAAAAATTGAAAAATTAAATAGTTAATAATAATAATTTATAATAATAATTTATGTATTTATTTATTTAATCATTTATTAAATTTATACAATTCAGTCCCGTTAGGAATTCAAATTCCTATCAACAGGTGCTGTTATTTTATTGTAATACATAATAATTATATTAAAAATTACATTTAAATAAATTTTACAAATTTTACAAAATCAACTTATATCCTCAAACATATTGAAACAAATATATTAGCAAAAACATATTAGCACAAACATATAATTAACAAATTAATAATCAATACTATCCACAATTTTTTATCTTATTTTTTACAATTTAAATTCTTTTATAATCTTTAAATATATTTCAATTTATATCACTAAAGGTTTTCCCAATTATGTAATTTAAATTTCTTATACCATATTCACTATAGATATAAGGATAATCAAGTTTTATTCTATTTTTATTTTTCAAATTATAATTTTCTTTTAAACTTTCATCTTTTAATTTAATTACACTATAAAAATTATTTATTACTATATTATATAAAATTTTTTGTTTAGGATATAATATATTATATTTAGTATATTTCCTTTAATTAATATTATTCCATATGTTTTTAGGAAATATCAACTTTCAAACTTTGGTTTGTAAATTTTTTAAATTTTCCAAATGTATATTTCCTACATTTGCCTATATATTAACTCCGTAATTTAGTAAAGAATCAAAAATTGTAAAATAAATTAAATTTTTTATCTTAAGTGGAAGAATATTTTTTTATATAATAAAATATAATTATGGTTACATTTAATTTATTATATAAAATATTTATGTAGTTATCCCATGTAAAAAAAATCAATTATAATTACACCTAAATATTTAAAATTATTTATTATATCAACTTCAGTACAAGAAATACATTTTGTACTATTTCCATGTAAACAATCATGCGAATGTATTATGAATTTAATTTTTTTACCTACTATTTTTTGGGGGGGTTTAATTAATATTCCTTTTGCTTTTTTTATTATTAAGAACAAGTTTATTAAAATGAAGCCATTTTTGTAAAATATTAAAATTATCCTGTAAAGTTTTATTCACAATCTCCAAATTTAAACCTGATGTATATATTATTATATCATCAGCATATACATATTTATAACAATCTTTTAAAAAATAAAAAAGATCATTTAAAAAATTTATAAATAAAATTGGCTCTAAATTGGATCCTTGTGGCACTCCAATATTAAAATATTATTTATGGTAATATTTACTTAATGGACTAAGTAATAGTGATTCTTGCTGAGTAATTTCTTAGCTTTGGACTTCCAGTTAAAATTGTTTTAAAAGAACCCGCCAAATGTCTGCAAAGCAGTTGAACTCGGCAACGTGTCTACAACAGTTCATCGATAACTTAAGCTGAAAATCGATCTTATTCACTCCCCTCTTGGGAAGCAGATAATGCACTGACCTCATTTGCCCCAAATACGCCACTCTATTGGAGGGAAAAATAAATATAAGAAATCAGTTACCATGGAAATGGAATTCCTTTATTAATAATATCAGGACTAATTAACGAACACAACTTAAAAAAATATATGAATAATATGAATGAAATAGACAAAGCAAATCAAGTCGGTGATTCCTCATTGGATAATAAATAAAATTATTTAATTAAATTTCCTGTTTTGTTTCTTAAGAAATCAGTGGATAGGAGTGGATATTTTAATAAATAAAACCGCATAAATCAAGAAGTACAAAGTCATCAAAGAACAATGTTTGATATCCAGCAAAAATAGAAACCAACATCACCAGGAGATTTGTTTACAATGCATAAAATTAAACAAAGACTATTTAAAAAAAATGATAAAAATCCTGAAAACTAACAATAAAACAGATGACAAGGAAACTCTATAAAAAAAAATAAAAAAGAAAAAACGAAAAACCATTTTGAAAAACAAAACAAATCAAAACAAAAAAATACTTCGGATAACAAATTGTGATTAGAAATCAAACATCTTTGACAGAAAAGCTGTCGAGAGGAAAGAAATACATCCAAACCAAGGAAAATCAGTAAATGAGACCAAGTGTTTTCTACAAGATTCGTCAGAAACAAAAAAAACGAAAGAAGTACTTCTGATGAAAATAATGTTCTTAAAAAAATAGATATCTGGGATTAAATTGATTTAAATTTCTACTAGGATTACAATAACAGACATGATTTGAATAGTACTTCAAATAAAATAGCATTAGAGAAATAGTTTTTGATTGTTATTTTTGTTGCTATTCTAATCAAAAAGCATTCAAAAATTAAGTACAGTTAAATATATTTGTATGTTTTTGTTAATAAACATAATTGAATTTCAATTTAAAATAAGTTTTTTTTTCAAGTATTTTAGCAATAGGTGCCTATTATTTTGAAATAAATTTAAGAATTTGATACAAAATTGCATTTTATTTGAAAAAAGCATGTTTCATGGTTGTTCTGATGACTGATTACTATCATTACTAAGGAAACTCATTTATAATAATAAGAACAAGTTCACCAAACATGAGATGTAATTTTCTTTTAATAAATCAATGATGTTTATGCAACAAATAAACGAAGTTTATAATAATAAACTATAAGTTCCATACTTACTTTTCAATTCCTCTTCTTTAATAGTTATATTATTACAATTAACACATCTTCACACCAATTAAATATAAAATATATTACTTTTAACATTAAAGAAATAAATTTCAAACAAGAAGTCAGAGTTATAATTCTTTACATGAATGAAAATAGCATCCAATTAAGGAAATTTGTAAAATCATCATTAAAGTTACCTTCGAATATAAAAATTAATTAAAAAATATTGTATGTTCTAAATTAAACAGAAGTGATAGTGAAGAATGAAATGGACATAATTTGCATGAGTGAGTGTGAAAATTGTAGTAAATTCTATTTAGGAGAGATTAAAAAAACGATACGAGTTACGAATTAATAAGACATTCATAAACATTATAAAACAGATTAGGCCTAAGTTTGAGCCTTGAGTACCCCACAATTTATTATTTTCGCTTTACTAATGTTCTTATTTATATTTACACGTTTTCTGTTTTTGAGATAGTTTTGTAATTTTTGATTGATTGATCCCCTAATACCAATTAGTCCTATTTATTTGCGTAATAATTCATGATTTATTATGTCAAAGGCTTTACTAAGATCTAGTGTTATAAGTAAAATGAAATTATTTTTGTTAAGTTTTTCATTCATGTGGTCAATGAAATTCTCTAATTACTTTGTGGTGCTTTTCAAAGCTTGGTAGGTATGCTGATAACTGTTTATTATATTGTATTTTTTCATAAAATTTTGTATTACACTTATGATGTATTTTTCATTATCATATTTATGGTTAACTTTATTGCTATGGGTGGGTAATTTTCTAGTTCGATGTAACTGTTTTTTATATATATATAGGTCTAATTTTGGAAATTTTTAATTGGTCTGGATATTTATTTGTTGCTGTTATTAAATTTATTAAGTTAGTAATTACTTTGGAAAAAATTTCATTTTCTTTCATATGTTTTTATTTTTTTGGTATCAAATCCTATTGATTTTTTGTTCATTTTTTTTAATAATTGATATTATCTCATCTTCAGATGGACTGCATATTGCAATTGAATTTGCTATGGTATTATATTTCGCTTTTTAATAATATTGTTGTTACAAGAATTATTATGAGTTTTCCTATAGAAGCAAAATATGTAAAGAATTTATCTGCCATTTTTTTTTTGCTTGTTAGGTCCTTCCATATGATCGACGAATTTTTCAAGTTTTCGGTTGTTATTGCTTTGTTGTTTGGTTGGTTTTCCTAATAGATGATTTATTTCGTTCAAACAGTGAACATGGATTTTTTTTGATACATATTAAGCTTATTATATTAATTTTTATTTTTTGTCTTGTGATTTTTAAATTTAATTTGTTTCTGAAAGTTTTGTAGTTTTCGTACTAACAGACGTTAGTTTTATTACTTTTATATTTTTTTGAAAAGCTTATCACTTTCTTATGATATTATAATTCTCATTTATTAATCTTTCATTGCAGTTTATGATTTATTATCGAAGAAAAGTATTCATAAAATTTGTCTGCAAGAATTTTTTTTTTATTTAATTGCAACATGCTTTGAGAGAATTTTATAATTTCCTTATTAATTCTGTTTTTTTTTTTTTTTATATGATTTATCTAAAGTCTATTTATTTCATCTTTTGGATTATCTACTGTATTATTGAATTTGTTATAATAGTAAGTATTCTTTGTTTTTGTAATTTTGGAATTTAATTTGTTTGAAAAATTTGTTTTATAATTATTAAATAATCAACTACTTCGGCAATAACTTTAAAATTATTAATCCCAATATACGTACATCCCAATGACGTACATTTCGAACCTTGACAGTATAGATATCTTTGTTAAATTGCTAAAATTAAAGCCCTACTACCTTAAAACGACGCGTTCTCCCTTCCCAAGAGCCGTCGGTTGACTGAGAAAGATAAGGACTTGGAATCTTGGGAATTTTATGATGATGCGTAGACATCTAGCGGGAATCATATGAGTTAGCACCGGGTGTAGGGGTTTGCTAAAACTAACACCGCTTTTTGATCGGGAATGACATAGGAGCGGAGTGAGTTATAAACCATATTCCAAAACATTGGTTGTAGATAAATCTTGGTTGTAACTCCCCATCGCTCTGATGATTCCCGATTCAAAGAATTCTCTTAAATATCTCTTTTTTTCTTTTTCCAAACACTATAACATTTTGAATGCCTAAAAGGTGGCAATTAAGAAGGCAATGGGCTGCGGTGCTATAGGTTAAGTTCCTTTTTTTTATTGTATATAAATGCTGTTTCATGCGAACACCCAATTCTCTTTTCGAATTGCCTATATACAGGCAATTATTACCCTTACTTGCATTACCTTGACACCGTAAGCCATAGATAGTACCTTGTTTTCCAATAATGTTTCCTTGGGTCCGAATTGCTTATCATGAATGAGAAAGTTCCCTATTGTATTTTTGGGTTTACAAGCGATACCAATCCCCATTGATGCTAGTATGGGTTTTACTCTTCTTATAAGTTCCTTGTCGTAGGTTAATGATACATATTTTTGTATATTAACACGCTTGTTTTTTATCACGGTATCTTTAAGTCATAGATAACTATATTGTAGAGGTTCGAAACGTACGTCATTTTAATCGGATTAATACTTTTAAAGTTAGTTCCGAAGTAGTTGATTATTTATTATATTGTAACGGCATGTTAAAATTGTATTAATAAGTTTCGTAATTGTTATAATTCGTTATATTGGATTTATTACTTTTGTACTTTTTATATAATTTATCTCGCTCTTGTAGTTCTTTAATTAACTCTTTAGTTATCCATTCTTTTTGAGTTTTTTTTTTTTTTTCCTTTTTACGGTCAAAAGTTTGGTTATTGCAACCATAAGAGTTTGTTTCGTTCATGGAATACATAAGTTTCCTTTTTATCATGTATTTGATTTTTTACATTCTTGTATTATTTTATTAAAAATCATATTTGGATATTCAATCTCATTTTTTTCCAATTTATCCAATAGGTGTAGCATGTTTTCTTCAAGTAATTCTCTATCTACAATTTTCAATTTTTCTCTTTTCTTATGTTAAATTGCTTGACATTTTGAGATTTATTAGTTATTCATTCTAATTTTAATATTATTAAGCAATGATCAGATATAGTTTCTTTTATTATATAAGTAAAAATTTTGTTATTTGTAATACAGTAAAACCCCGTTATTACGCTCGTCAAGGGACCATGACCTACAAGCGTAATAAGCGGGATAGCGCTATAGACGGGAAATGATTTATTAGATGGGGAAACATTTAGACACCATTTTACAGGAAAGATACTTGATTCTGAGATAGATATAATGCAAATGTGAGCTTATTTCCTATTAAAAAAAATCTTTGATTGTGGTTTGCCGTGTGTGTGTGCTACTATTATGAATTATGACATTTTCAATGCGGTTCAAGTAACTATTAATATCAATTGATACACCACTAGGAACAACACTAATATATTTTCGGAGCAGATTTAGTGCACTGCCCGCTATTTCACGCGCCTTTTCTTCAATGATTGGGCCACTTAATGGCACGGATGCATCACGGGACTGATGAATCCATTCAATTAGAATTTCCTCGGCATCTTCATATTTTCCACACTTTACTTTTTTACGTTTGCAACCACCCTTCGCTGCATTGGTAATTCCATTCTTATTTTTTATTATTGTTCTCAGAGTGGATGAGGAAGTTCCTAGAGATTCTGCGAAATCTTTCTGATTTAGTGTAGAATTTTCGTCGTACTTACGGAGAATTTGCAATTTTTCACTTATAGAAAGGGATTTCCGCTTCGACATTTTGCATTAACTTACTGTATCACAGACCCGCACTTCAAAGAGTTCAAAGATTCCCTCCTACCAGGGAAAGAAAAGAATACATTTCTTTTCGATACAAAATGTTCGATATAAAAAAAGCACTACAGGCGGGATTTGAAGCGTTATAAGAGGGTAAAAGTATACTGAGTTACATAGAAAATACTAGAGACCGTATGAAAGGAGCGTAAAGAACGGGATAGTGCTATAAGCGGGAGCGTAATAACGGGGTTTTACTATATTTGTAAAGATATGATCAATATTAGAAGCAGTTTCTTTAACTGTTGTCTTTTGGTATCTTGTAGTTCCAAATCAATAATTTTTAAAGCCAGAATATCCTTGAGTTTCAAGATAGATTTTTCAATTTTTATTTTCAATAAATTTATAGAAGTCAATGTTGATATCAGCCAATAATAAGTAGTTTTCCAAATTGTTATTTTTATTTTGTAACAAATCATCTAATTGTTTTATGAAAGATTTTATGCTAATGTTAGGAGGTCTATAAATGATAATTAGATTCTAAGATCTTTCCCAGTTGTTATTTTTTACAGTAATATATAAAATTATAAAATTATAGTAATTTTAAAATTAGATTCAAAATTTAAGGCTTTTAAGTTATTTACAGTATAATCAATATTATTTTTAATATAAACTATGATTCCTCCACCTCTTTTTGTTTCTCTCAATTTGTAATATAAGTCTCAGTTTTCCATTTCATAGAAACCTATTTCACTTTCAGAAATACTGTAAATACTTCTGTTAAAGCAATAATATCAAAGTTTTTTTAAATATGTTTTAATTATAGGATAAAGATGCTGAGCCAGCGAACTGTTTACGCCATGAGAGTTTGTTTACTTGTGCAGAAGAAACTAGTTCCCGAATTATTACTGTAATTATTTAATTATAATTATCCTCATGGAAAGCATTGGGAGCCTGTTTTCTTAAGTATGTACGTTTCCTAAGTCGGATCGTTTAAAAAGGGGACCTTGGTCGTTCATATAGATTTACATGTAATATCAACGTGAAGCCAACTAAATCGACACTTTAAGACAAAACCCTTGTTAAAAGGATAAAAAAACTAAAAACATTTAAAAATTCCCATCATTGCGCACGTTTCGAGTCTCTATGGGCAAACTTCTTTCTCAAATTAAAAACAACAGTAAATATTAAAAAACAATTAGACCCTACCCTAAACCCGTCCTCCCTGTTAGGGATTCGTTGAATGGGTGAATAAGGAAACATGCGGTCAGAAAATTCTTTATGTATGCATTCAAGATAGAGTTAGGCCTGAAGACTTTTATTCCATTTTGATTAAAGGTGCTAAAATTACCACTCGGGCGAAAAAGCCGTTATTGGGAGACATTGCGAGAAATTAGGTAGGCTTACTGACGAACCACAAACCTCCATCTTGATAAATACGGAGGGCACAAAAGTTGTCAATGATAGTCACATTGTATTCATCCCCTCACAATTAATAAGCAGACTCAGTGTCCAGACTCAGTGTAAGCCGACTTAAGGCTATCCAGGTCCGATCTCCATTTTCGATTGAAAACCGTACTCCGGCGTTGCAATATCCCAGGTAGAATGGAAATGCACAAGAGACCAAGATGATGTCTTTGGATCTGGTGAGTTTGTATACGTCCCTCACTCCCTCTCTTGTGTTAAAGGCGTTACAGTTTGTAGTGGACAATGACAGTGGCATCAGGGAAGGCATCAAATTTTTTAATATTCAGGAAGCCAATACACTGATCGATACACTATTCCACTTACAATATTTTTCCTTCAACAAACGCCTATATCTCCAAACCTCGGGTACTTTTATGGGGATCCCCTCATCCGCTATACTCGCAGAAGGGGTTATGGCTTGGGTTCAGCACCAAGCAATGTCTATCGATAATATCTTTCACAACGTGCATTACTTAGCGCGTTATGTTGACGACACGTTTTCGATTGTCAACAGACATTGCAAAGATAATGTCCTAAAAGAATTCAACAGTATTAATCCGAATATACAGTATACCTCTGAGGAAGAGCATGATGGTATGCTGCCATACCTGGATATTAACATTAAAAATACAGGGACTATGTACGAAACTACAGTGTTTAGGAAAAAGACTGATGGGGTATTATGGTTAACTACTACAGTTCGATACCCGAAAGCTACAAAAGAAATGCTTTTTTGATGGCAATTAGAAGGGCCTATGAGATTTCATCGAGCCAAACAATCCTGCAACATGAAGTTGAGGTTATCCATAGCATCTTTGGATAGATAAAAACCCTGGATAGATATCTTAGGACTGACTAAATTGTCAACTTCGGCATGCATTACTTACTTCCACCTGCAATAGTAATGGGAATAAGCGATCGGTTCTGATAGGAAAAGATGTATCGCTCACCTACGACCGAGAGATGATGAAAAAATTAAAACCCATCCTATACAGGATCGGTATATCGGTGGCCTGCAAACCACGTAAAACGCTTGGCAACGCGCTGAACCATAAAAAAGCCACTCCTAATAAAGAGTGTATACTAAAAACGCAAAATGTGGCTTATGGAATATTCTGCAATTCCAATAGTGCCCGCAACCACGAATGCTTATACGTCGGCCAGACCAAAAGAGAGTTGGACACCCGTGTAAAGGAGCACATTAACGCGTTAAACGTGGGTAGTACTGTATATCTTACCGCTACCCACTGTCGCACCAAGGAACACAGTATTGGGGAAAAGAACGTGGTCATTTTCGGAACGTATAGAGACCATTACCTTCGCAAATTTTTCGAGTCAGGGGTGATTAAGACCTCAGGATGTTATAATCAAGAACTCTCCACTCTTAATGTCCTGGAATATGGCCTTTAAAAAAAAAAAAAAGGCTGTAGTAAAAGCGTTTTATTGTCATTAATTTAGTTCTCCGCCAACAGGTGGAGCCATACATAAAGAATTTTCTGACCGCGTGTTTCCTTATTCACCCATTCAACGAATCCCTGACAGGGAGGACGGGCTTATGATAGGGGCTAATTGTTTTAAATATTTATTTTTATTTTTGATTTGAAAAAGAAGTCTGCCCATAGAGACTCGAAACGTGAGTAATGATGGGAATTTTGAAATGTTTTTTGTTTTTTTAATCCTTTTAACAAGGGTTTTGTCTTAAAGCGTTCATTTAGTTTGCTTCACGTTGATATTACATCCGACACGTTAAAATATCTTACCTTTACATATAATATATTGTGACGGAAACGGGGTGTGGTGAGGAGTGGCGGTAATACCTAGGCTCGTCCAATTTCCCGTCGAGCGCTGGAAACTGTAATAAGTCAGGGTAAAACTCCGAAATTTCCTTTTATGTTGGGCGCCAACCGGACCATCGCCGATTAAAAGTTCTAACTCCCCAATGCAACCTAACGCTCCACTGCCTTCACAAATACTCGGTTATCTAGCTCAGCTATCCCAGGCGTAGTGTCAGCGCTACCCAGTGAGTACTTTGAAACGAGAACACACACGGTTAAACTCAACAGAAACTTAACATTAATTGGCATAAATTATAAACACAATTGTGGGAATTCCCGCCACCACTTCATTCGGGAGAATACTAGCTCCATAAAATAAAATTACAAATTGAATGAATTACAAATGCGATGCTTCTGGCTAAGAGACGCTCACTGGATAAATGCGAAAGCTTCGGGTCACCTAACTCACGCTATGATAAACTCACCTCGACTTGCCTTGTCCTACACCAACTCCGATGCTAAGAATTCCATTGTCTTATCCTGTGGGCTAACACAAATCCAGGACTTTAAGAAAGCACTTATTACGTGATATTTCACTAATTAAATACTAAGTTTACTCGTATTTCTGAGGCGAGATATATATATCCTACATGCCTATTCCTATGCACTAGAATTATGTCTTGTAGTACTATGTTTAAATTGCTGCCATTATGATTAACTTTTCGAAGTTATTCAGTTAAGTCACACAACCTAGATTTAAAATTCCCGCTGGTTTTTACTTATCTGTTAGTTGATGACTTGCTTGGTTGTGACGATTTTAAATAAGGGCTATCCAAACATGCTGTTGTGTAAATATAATTTAAATAAGCAATTATCACAAGGAACAATTACGTCGAAGGAATCCAGATGCTACAACAATCGCAAGCCAAAAGCTCACGGCAAAGAGTCTTGACTTCAGACCAATTGTTCAAAGCAACAATTGAAGACTCGCGATCAGAGGATCTGTGTGTCTTTGTAAGGAGGCCGCCATGACTGAACAGATGCAGTTCTGATTTCACCATGGATAGATGCAGTTCTGATTTCACCATGAATAGATGCATTTCGGAAGGCCGTTGGTTCTCATAAGGCTCAGGAATCAACGATGGAATCTTTTTATTCGATCAAAAGAAAAGGATTTGTGTATCGAATTATTGCAAGGAATTTATAGAGAGTTGAAATAGGATTTTCAACCTTCATTTGCCAAAGGAACTAATCTCTATTTGTGATATTTTTCAGGAGTTGTTTTATTGTCGCTAAGCAACGCAACATACGACGAGATTAGGCTTATGGAAGGATGTTCAAATTACGACAAAACGTCAGAGATGAAAATAATGTAAGTTAATTTATTTTCATTTTAATTCAGCAGAATGATATTTTTTTTTCGGAAGAATCGAAATGCCTATTCCTGATTGTATTTAACGGCGTTTAAAGATTAATCAAGAATTTAAGAAAGATAAAGATTAGTCCAAGCTTTAAAGTAATTCATTAAAAGATTAATCAAGCAAGTAAAGCTAAAGATTAAAGATTTATAGAAAGTTCTTACCTAGCAAAGCGCAAGGATTTATCAAGATGATAAAGCTTTTATAAGTAGAAGATTTAATAAAGATATTACGGACTAAGTTTAATGATAAAGAATGTTCATTAATAAAAGGTGAAATCTTATTAATGTAAAGTATAGATAGGTAAAAGGATCAAGTGAATTCTTCTCCGAGGACTCTGTTAAACGTTAAAGAATTTAGTTTAGAACTTAAAGGAAAAATTCACAGTCTTATGAAGACGTCTAAAGAATGTGTTAAAAGTTTAAAGTAAAGTTTTGCATTTTAGAAGAAAGGTCAAGTGTAAACGAACTTTTAATAAAGCGGATATTAATACAAAGAACTGTTAGTTAATATTCAGGCTGATACCATACAAGTGTTAATGGAAAAATAAGAATAACAGAAGAAGAATTTATATGTATGTAAAGGAACTGATTCTTCGTTTTGTAAATAAATTATTATTGATTTAACGTTGAGTGTAAAAGTATTTATTTACTCTGCTAAAGTAGTTAAGTATTACAGTTATTAAATCAGGCTTATTTTAGGGCTCAGAAGAACAACCAAGAAGGTTACAACTTTATGGCGTGCAGCAGTTTATAGTAAACAGGTAAAGTTTATTCGCCCTGATTAAGGACCTAAGTAAAGTTCCAGAATACATCGAAGGCATTAGGGTTATGAACCCTGTCGCATACGGTTAATAATTTAGATAATACTCCGTATCGAAAAAAAATTTACTCTCTCCCATACATGCCCACCTAAGCTATAAAAACTATATTTTATCACAGCCTAAGCTACCGTCGATTAAACTACGTCGATTAAACTACCGTCGATTAAACTACAGAATCGGACTACATTTGAAATGCCGGCGGTCCGAGCAATAGTAGCCCTAAGAGGTGAGAGAGCTCATTGGTAAGAGGTAAGAGAGCGATTATTGACTCGCCCAAGGTTAAATAACCATAATGACGCAATGACGTAAATCTTTTTGACCAATGACCGTGGCTAAAATTCAACATTTCCTAATATGGAAAATAACGATTTCTTAAGTCGAGTGCACAGTGATCTGACGTCATGTCAAATAAATCAATGACATTCCTGGATTCGAATATTACCTTATTTGGAAGAACTGACCTTTAGGAATTCCTGGAAATAGGACGCCAGGTGCCAAAATCGCTAACTTCCATTCTAAGCTAAAAATTCTTATTACTTAATTATTTATTTATTTATTTAAAACTATGAAGCTTTCGTATTTCACAATATAAAATATGTTTAATTATCTTAATGCTAAATTCTAGGAAAGACAAAAAAAAATATTTATTTTATTTTTCATAACTTTAAATTCGAAAACTAATCACAATTTCTGTATGGGGAAAATATGCATCTCGTCACATCACCCGTCCTCCAGAATTTTTTTTTCAGAAAAAAAATATATTTTATTTCATACAATAGTGATGGACGTACAATATACAAATAAAAGCACTTAAATCTAAATACATTTATTCTTCATGTATTTTGTTGTTTTGAACTTCGGCAAGCTTCGGTTTCTTGCTGCTGCTTGCTGTTTCTTGCTTTTGCAACTGCACTAATATTTTAATGTAAGAATTTTATACAGAATAACAGAATGCTAGATTCTGTTGTTGTTGTTTTTTTTAACAATTGCACAGCTCTTTGCCAAACAGTTCTTTTATTTACAGTTTTTCACTTAATTGATAATTTTTCACTTTTAGAGAAAACAGAAAAGAAAGAATAAATAAGTAGGGGTAAATAAATTTATATGATAATATTGTTACTATTACTTATGTTGTTGTTATTATTATATTATAAAAAGAATATTATTTTTGTTAATAATCTTATTTGTAGTTATAAATAAAACAAAAGGAAATTGTATTACTAATATTGTAAAAGAAAAAAGGTGGCATATTCTCACTTGTAAAGGGTTAACACCCAAATCAAGTATAATAATAATAATTATTATTATTATTGTTATTGTTATTATTATTAATATTTTAATGTAAGAATTTTAAACAAAATAACAGAATGCTAGATCCTGTTGTTGTTTTTTTTTTTTCACAATTGCACAGTTCTTTGTCAAACAGTTCTTTTATTTAAAGTTTTTCACTTAATTGCCTTTTAAATTAAAGTTAAGAATGAAATTCACACAGTTCAGGGTTTTTTACCATTTTTTTCCCCAGTTAGGACATAGCTGTTTTAGTGTTCCAGCACATAGTTCACTGCATTAGCGTTCGTCATGCTTTTCACCCTTTTTGCATTATTGCACTAACTTAGGTTTTCATTTTTTCTCATGATCGTTCGTCGTCATTCGGTCGTTGGCCTTGACGGATTCTTTTCGGATGATAAATAGGGGGGGGGGGGTTACTTCATCCGTGGGGCCGAAGATTATAGAAGTTGTGTTGGCTCCTAACCTGACTGGTCTGATCAGCTATTTCCGCTACTTTTGGAGCTAAGAGTTTGGTGATCACGTATGGACCTGCGAATAGCAGGAAAAACTTGTGAAACAGACCGCGGCCGGGGTCTGATACGCGCGGAGTGCGTAGGAGGACTTTCTGCCCCACCGCAAAGTTATACCCCTCCGTCGCTTTTTCTTTTTTCTCATCCGGCCTTCCTTGGTCAGCTTGTGAACATTTCCACGGCGTTACGGCGGTGCTGTTGTCGGTGATTTCTGATCTGTTGAAGCAGTCTAGCAACTTGGAGGTGGACACCCAAAATGTATTTCTACGGGTGCCTTGCCGGTGCTGTCGTGAGGAATCCGGATGAGTCAGTCGTTTATGCAGGGCAACAGCTGTACCCAGTCCTTATGATTGTCCCTGCAATAATTCTAAACAACCGGGATAGGGTTCTAAACAACCCTCATGACACGCTCCGCAGGTTGGATTGAGGGTGACGGATCAAGGAGTAAATAGGCTTAATGTTTCGGCGATGAAGTTAGTCCCGCCAAGCCGCATTACTGAACTGAGTTGCATGGTCGGTCAATACATTCTCATATAGTCCAGCCTCCGCCATGAAGTTATCTAAGGCTTTTATGCAGTTCTGCACGCTTGGCCAGTTAATGGTAAAAACACGCACCCACTTACTAAACAAGCGATTATCCCCATTATGAACTTGTTTCCCCTTGCGGTCTTCGGCAAAGGCCCCTATAAGTCCTTTGGCTTCTGTGATGATATTATGCATAACTCCCTGATATGTCCTGTTGGGGTACTTAGTTTTAAGACACGTGTCGCAGGTGGCTAGTAAGCGTTTTACATGTCGGTCCATATTATTCCGATGCACATACTTTTTTAGTATCAGGGAGATCTTTTGGGTCCGAAATGTGCATTAGTGGAGTGAATGAACCAGACGAGGCCGTCTCGCAGGGTTGAGGACCCCATACTTCAAGTGTTTCTGGATCATCTTTGACTTTAGTGAGCACCACTCCATCGATAAGCCTCCACCGTAGCTCTTGCGGTGGATCCGTTTGCGCATCTGCTCCTAGCTGTGCCTCTTTATATCGTTTGACGATGAATATCTACGGATCTCGGACTTCGTCCGAACCCAGGCTTTCCCATGTCACCTCAGGCAAGATAAAAATCTGCAAATCGATCACCGCCATTTGGAAAGTCTCATTGCTGTCTGCCGCCTGCATCTCCGGCGTCCCCAATCTGCTCATAAGGTCCGGCAAGTGGTTAGACGATCCCGGTATGTGCTGGACGTCGAAATCAAACTGTTGCATCCACAAATTCCATCGATATAATCTATCATTACTCGAGTGACACCGGCGCAAGATCGCTAGGGCTTGGTTATCCGTCCTTACTTGAAAACGTCGTCCAAGCAGGTAATACCGGAATTTCGGAAGTGCCCACACTATGGCGTTTGCCTTTTCCGTAGACGAGTACTGTGTTTCAGCTCCTCGTAGTACGCGGGATGCCAGTGCTACTATTTTTTCCTGCCCACCAATGTTTTGAATCAGGCCATCCCCGATCCCTACATCGCTACTGTCCGTCTGCAATATGAACATCTTGTCGAAGTCCGGGTGAGCGATGGTACAAGACTGAAAGAATATTGCTTTAATGCCGTTAAATTTTTTGTCCAATGTGGCGTCCCAACGCCACTTCGCTCCTTTCTTTAGCAAGAGATAAAACGGCTGGAGCGTCAGGGCGAAGTTTGCTTAGAACAGGCTGTAGTATTTGCATGCTCCGATAAAAATTCTTAGCTCCTTCACGTTTCTAGGTGGCCAAATGTTGTCGATTTCGACTATTTTATCTGCTCATAAATATCCCGCTTCTGTCAATGACATTGCCCAAGAAATTTATCCTATGTTTGCAGAAGTTCGACTTCTCCAGATTTTATCGGATGTTGTGTTTCAGGAAGATGTTAAATAGTTTTTCCAGCTGCTTCAAATGCTGCTGGAACTGGGCAGAGTTTATAACTACATCATCTACGTACAAAACTCCGCTATTCCTTAGTTGGCCTTTTATAATTTGGTCCATATATTGGACTAAGCCTGCTCCATTGTTTTTAAGTCCGAAGGGCATCCTGGTGTATTCGTAGGTAATCCCTCTATGGGTAAACCCTGTGTCTTTCTGCCATTCTGGTCGAAGAGCTATCTGATGGAAGGCCCATCGGAAGATTTTTTTTTCATAGAATCACCGCAGCGCTTCATCAATGGTCGTGGGCTTATCCCGATATGGCTCTGTGACACTATTTAAACGTCTGGCGTCGAGACACAGTCGTACACCACCATTCTTTTTCTTTACGACTCCCAGAGGGTTGTTGTAAGCAGTAGTTAGGCTTCTTATCACTTTTTGCCTTAGCATTTCTTGGATTTGTTCATCTACCTCCTTTTCATAGGCTTGAGGGATGGGATAACACTTTTGTTTCCAGGGCGTGTCGTCCACCAAAGTAATGTTAAACTCAAACCCTCGCGCAGGTTCTTCCGATGGTTCAAACACTGTACGATAAGTCCATAAAACAGCCATCAGTTGATATTTTTGGTTGCTATGCAGATTTTCCGACGAGTTAGCTTTTCTGCTGATCTCCAGCTCGAGATCCTCCACATGCAGTTTACAATCTCATCCACCGACCTATCCTCCTCGCCGTCCAAATTGATTACCAAAGCCTGATTGGGGAATCGTATCACTCTGTTCCCGAGGTCAATAACCATCTAGTTTTCTTCTAGGAAATCGATATTTAATATGAGAGGATGAATTATTTTTCTTGATATTAAATACCTAGCAAAGTATTCTTCACCATTCGTTTTAATTATAGTCACCGCCTAACGGGAAATTACTTCTGACGGCTTCCCGTTGACACCGATTACGGTTGTTTCAATACAGATAAAATTGGGATATTTCTATCCATCTTGATTGCCTTATCTAGCAATTACTCCGACATGACCGTAACCACACTTCCAGTGTCAACAAGGGTGTCATCTTCACACTTTTCACACTAACAGATATCATGGGGCATCGTGCTTTCCTGTCCTCGACATTCCGTTCATCAAAACTTAGTAATTCATCAGCGTTCAGAGTCCTGATCGTCAGAATTGGCATCTCGTAAAAAGCAGGATCGTTTGGTCGGAGGGTCCGTCTCACCAAACGCAGATAGTTTTTTGCTGCTGTGGAGCAACTTCCTCCCGCTCCTCCTTCCATTACGCTATCGTCTGAATACTCTTATTTGTATCTGTACTTCGTGGTGTGGGCTGGCCATCTCGGCTGCTACTGGCGCCGTGGTTTTTCCACCATCCCCTGTTGGGGCTCTTTGGCGTACCTCTCTTATGATCAGCACTACACTCTTCCTTCCTTTGATTGTTCGCAGACTGTTTTGCCTTGTCACCATCACTGCTGTGATTGTTGGTTCTCGCTACTGATGTTGACGCATTATTTACATTCGTATTCTTATCACCGCGCGCCAATCCTTCTCCAGAATGATCGTAGTTGCCCAACATTATCTGGAATTTCTCCAAGGATATCGGCACAATACTCTTTAACATGTTCTGGATATGCACAAGATAGTGTCTGGTTAATAAACAAATGATCTCGTCCTTAGACATTGGTGGTTCACACTTACGTAGCGCGGCGATTTTCTCTTCAGCATATGCACACATGCTACCGCTGCTCCGCCTCCACTGTGAGTTCATTAACTCGAACTGAAAGTTCATCTGGGTTTCTTTTCCCCAGAAACGGCTCAAGAATTTTTGCTCGAGTTCCTCCATGTTTGCTTGGAATGGATCAAGCATGTCCAACCATGTTTTAGCAGCTCCTTTCAACATCTGATATATCTTCAACGCCTCTCTCATATCTACTAGGGTAAAATAGTTCACTATCGCATTTAGGAAAGCGTTCGGGTGTTCCCCCGACTTCCCGCTGAAAGTCAAAGATGCCGGTATGTTCGTCAGGGGGCTAGCGAATGTCACGGGTGTCGTCGGCAACCGCTCCATCCTACCTTCCACGTCCTTAATCTTTTCTTCGACGATTTGCCGCACCTCTTGAACTTGTTTAGCGACTCCTGACTCTACTTTATCCACACTACACCTAATTGAGTGTGCTTCTCTAAGGCAACACGGTGCCCTCGTCCCACACTTTCAGTAATTCCTTCCATGTCTCTCCTAACTGCTCCTAACTATTCATTAGCAAGGCTTTGGGTAGATGTCACTGTATTTTCCAGAACGTCATACTTTGGTTGCATCTTAGTTTCGATATTCTCACCTAATTTGCCGATCTACTCATTTACTTTCTTTTCCATGTCGCTTATTTTACGTTGGAACTCTGTTCGAAATCTTTCAATCCCTGATCAAGTCTTTGCGATAGTTTCGTTTCCTGTTCATTTATCTTAGAGTCTAATTTCTGAAATAATTCATTTGCTTTCGCATTCTGTTCATTAATCTTAGTAGTTTGCTCGTTTGTCTTAGCACTCAGTTCAGTTATTTTAGCGCTCGCTTCATCCATTTTAGCAAAAATGACGGTCTGTGACCTTGTCAGGGTTTTCATAAGCTCCGCTAGTTCATTTAAAGACACTGGGCTGAGTTGTGACTCCGTCTGTGAGGGTTCCGGTTCTGCCGCGCGGCAATGACCAACGGGCGTGGTCGCTTCCTCCAGTTCTAACTGCTGCATCATGGAAGATTTATCCAACATGCTTCGTCCGTCTATTTCCTCCGAGCTCGGGTACCGTTCAGCTTCCCGGTACTGAGTAGACGTAGCTTTCAGCTCCCTTCTAGTGTCGCTGTCGCTATCACTCATGCTACCGCTTGGTCTAAACTAACAGGTTGCGTTGCGTGTGGTGCGCTCGTGACTGAGAATTTTGACCAAAAGTTCTCTTCTCTGTACTACCTCTTTTGGATTCACCGGGCTCACGCCTGCACTGACCTTTCTTTCGTGGCCTGTGATGACCTTTTCTTCACATGGCTCCACGTTGGCGCCAAAATATGTGACGGAACGGGGTGCGGTGCGGAGTGGCGGTAATATCTATCTCGTCCAATTCCCCTTCGAGCACTAAGTCAGGGTAAAACTCCGAAATTTCCTTTTATGTTGGGCGCCAACCGGACTATCGCCGATTAAAAGTTCTAACTCCCCAATGCAACCTAACGCTCCACTGCCTTCACAAATACTCGGTTATCTAGCTCAGCTATCCCCGGGCGTAGTGTCAGCGCTACCCAGTGAGTACTTTGAAATGACAACACACACGGTTGAACTCAACAGAAACTTAACATTTATTCGCACAAATTATAAACACAATTGTGGGAATTCCCACCACCACTTCATTCGGGAGAATACAAGCTCCATAAAACAAAATTAAAAATTGAATGAATTACAAATGCGACGCTCCTGGCCAAGAGACGCTCGCACAATATATACATTTAATTAAAGAAATTAATACATTGGTTTCTTCTCCATACCCAATAATGGGAATTTATAATATTATTTTACAGTAACATTCCAAATTTCAGTTACTAGATATGAAAAAAAAAGTTTCCGTATTACCAGAATAAAGTGACACCATGGAGAAAGTTCTAATAAAAAATGTTAGAATGTTGGGCTCATCCCACACGTCTGTGAAATTTGTTTGTCCCAAGTCACAAATTAAAAAAAAAACGTGGACAACGTGGTTGTGAGGAATGTTTCGAAAAAAAATCATTTGTTCCAAAAAATTCCTAAACCAGTTTTGGTAATTATAGAGAACACATTATAGCCTATTCCCAAAATCAATCCAAAAATACAGTCTTAAATGAGGTTACGAAGAATACAGATATTTATTTCAATTTTCACATTGTAGACTTTAGTACACTCACTTCCAAAAGTTAAGCACGGAGAGGAAAAATGTTATTTCCGTAAGCATTAAAGAAATTAATTAAAGAAAGAATTAAATTAAAGAAACTGAAATTTGCTACAAAGGTAGAAGGAAGTACGCAAATTATATATGTAAGAGCCAATCACGGTTTCGCGCCGAGAAATATGCAAAACAGACAGTCGTATAAGAAGCCGGCATTGGGAAGGGTTACAGGAGTTGCATGTAAGTGCTGATGAAAGGTGTTTAGAACATTCGTACGATTTGTTTTCAAGCTAGATGTGTTTCTATGGCTTCCAGAAGACGAATGGATCTTCTGAGCGCTGGCGGGCTGTCGGACGCATTGAAACAGGACAGTCTATAACAGATATTGCTCGTTTCTTCGGCGTTCATCATTCCGTCATTTCACGATTATGGAAACAATTCCAAACCAGCCGAACAGTTGTTCGAAGACCTGTAGCCGGTCGTCCAAAGGTTACGACCCCGCGGAGGATCGATATATTGCTGTTGTAGCCAAGCGGAATCGAAGATCGACCTCCACACGTGTGACATCTATGGTTGTAGCGACCGTTGGTAAGACGACTTCTGCCACTACTGTTCGCCGAAGGCTACTCAAGAGTGATCTGTACGCCCGGGTACCGCGGGTTTGTGTTCCTTTATCCGTCCAATCCAGAGGGGCACGATTACAGTAGTGAATAGGACTATGTCTGATTGGGGTAACGTCACAGATGAGTCCAGATTTGGCCTACAACACCATGATAAGCGTGTAAGGGTCTGGAGGGAACAAGGCACACGCAATCGACTCCAGAACATCACCGAACATCAGGCATTCCGCGATGGAAGCATCATGGTCTGGGCAGGGATTTCATTGGGATATCGCACCGACCTGCACATCTACAGGCGAGGTTCTCTGACTGCTGTACGGTATCGAGATGAAGTCCTAGAACCCATTATGAAACTGTATGCTGAGCAGTTGGTCCTTCTTTCGTTTTAATGGATGGTAATGCTGCCATAGAGCTGTCATAGTTGACGACTCTCTGGAGAGAGATTGCGCGTATGGAGTGGGCAGCATATTCGCCGGACCTTTATCCAATTGAAAATCTTTGGGATGCCCTCGGCCGTGCTGTATGTCGACGTTTCCCACTTCCAGCCACTCTGAGCTTTAGAAACTGCCATATAGGAGGAATGGCGATTACTGGTCTCTGCGGTGGTTGATCACCTCATAACAATCATGATCACACACTATAAACGTTGTATGCAGGTGAGGGGTGCTCACATACCCTATTAACGTCGGTTTTTATTGTTTGTTTTGAATTGAAACATCATTTTGTTAATGACGCAAATATGACGTCATCTTATAATTTATGAAAATTCAATATTTTGTTTATCTCTGTGTGTAATTCTTTGTTTGTTCCATGAATAAACATAGAGCTACTTACTTGCAGCATTTCATATCAATCAAAGCAGTACTTGTCCATTTTTTCGCATTTTACCGCTCCGTGCTTAACTTTGGAAGTGAGTGTATAACTACACATATGGGATTGGTGTAACTCAATCGGAGATGCAAAAAA
This sequence comes from Thereuonema tuberculata, assembly GCA_023159025.1. Taxonomy (NCBI): domain Eukaryota; kingdom Metazoa; phylum Arthropoda; class Chilopoda; order Scutigeromorpha; family Scutigeridae; genus Thereuonema; species Thereuonema tuberculata. Next base: position 8,569,337 of record JAFIDM010000006.1, on the reverse strand, counting down.
AAAAAATCTTCAGATTTTCCTTTTTACGAAAAACAGTGATTTCGTTCTTCGTTATGTTCTATCCGTCACCATCCCCGACACCCACAACCAGCAGCTGCGTGAATCATAGACTAGTAAAGAACTCCAAGGCAGACATCGCCACCAACTCAGCCAGCCTCATGTCGACATCGAAGCGCGAATAGAAGGCTGATGAGTGGTGAGCTATTCGGGGAGACCGAAGGGCTCATGATCGCTATAAAGGACCAAGTCGTCCCACACGCAAGAAACATAATCTACATGATGGAAATACGGACCACGACACATGCAGGAAGTGCATTACTACAAATAAGACCATCGAACACATAAATCTAGCTTTCCCATCTCTCCCAAACAGACTACATCCACAGACACAAGGAGGTGGCGTCGGTAGTCCTCAACAGCTAGCAAACACTCATCTATTAAGATCACGGTGCAGTAATTTAAGTATATCCCAAAAGCATGTTAAAGTAACCCATACACGCTGTAATGCGCTGATGACTTATAAAATATTTTCTGTGTCATTTCCTCTGGTTGTTCAATAACTCCATGTTAATATTATTTACGCAACAACATTTAGTAGGAATTTGGTTGACAAATAGTTCTTAATCGAGTAATTGATAGTTACATTTTCATTTGAGATAAATATTTCTATAATATTTGAAAAATGAATCAGAAAGGCGATTTCCTTTTGTTTTGTTTATTCTTGTGCTGCTCTTTTCTTCGTTTTATATAATATTTGTTTTTTGAAAGCAAATTTTTAGCACATTAAGTTTCTAGAAAATCCATTCCAGCAATGGAAAAGTCAATGGGAGGGAAAAGACATAGACAGATCGAATGATTTTATGATCCTCTTTCTTTCCTTGGCTATAACGTTCTGATTAATTAATTACCCTGCACGCATTGACTGCAACTTATATTCAACCTTAGCTGATTTCTTTTGTTCAATTTTGTTTTTTATTTAACTCATCTTGTGTCATCAGAACGGAAAATAGATGACTACGGTATTTTAACACTAGACAGATGATTCAAAATAAGTAATTCTGGTACCGTGCTTTAAGGCTTTGATTTGAAATTGAAAACTTTGCTTGAGAATAGACAATTCTTTTAAGTTATTGTTATTTTCTTTCTTTTTATTTAATTCCTTTAAAAAACTTTTTATTCATTTTTTATCTGTTGCTTCTGTTATTTATATTATTTCATGTAGGCTTTATTTATTATTTTACAATGGAGTTACTGTTTTAATTATCACATTTCCTGTCTTCTTTTGGATTCTTTTAACACTTAAATCTTTACTAATGCAATTCTATTTTCTAATTCACTTCTAAAACTGAAATTATTCTTCGGGAAGTATTTTTTATTACTAAGGAACTCAGACTGAAATTGGTTATTTTAAGAAATTCTATTTATCCACAGTCTTGTTCATTCAAAATTGTCCATAGAAACATCGGAAATCTCAATTGTGCATTTCTGGTCTAATAATAAAACTGAAATCTAATGCATGGTGTTAATCTCTCGCTGAGCTCGGAAATTAAATACATGGCACAACTCAATTCGTTAGATTCTTGGTAACTTACTTTAGATTTATATTTTTATTCTTGTGTCATTTACTTTCCTTTCTTTAATAACTCCATAATTAATATCATTTGTTCAATAACTTAGTGTTTTAGTAGAGATTTAGTAGAGAGATTAGAAGACAAATACTTTGAGATTTGGAGACAAATACTTTTTGAATCGAATAATTGGTAGCTTTTCATTTGGTTAAATATTTTTAATTGATTTTTTAAGTAATTTTTTAACTGCTTAGTAAAAGCAATTCATTTTAAAAACCATATAAATATTAAGACAAGTATTGACTGAACATTAAATTGTAAAGAAATTATTAGAAGAAACGGGTTGTTTCACGATTAAAATATTTATTAGAATCTATTAAAACATTCCACAAACAAAGCAAAATATGGAAATAACTGTGCTTAATTTGTAAATTGCAGGAACTACAATTCCAAAGCGCTTTCTCAGTGAAATTATTAAGACAAATGAAATATTAATAAAACATAAATTGAAATATATTTGAATACAGAAATTGAAATTGGAATTTTAATACAAAAACTTAAATCTATTTTATCAATTTAAAATTCACTCATTTTTCAATGACAGCTACTCTAAAGACGATTTACAAAACAAGTGGACATTCCAAGAATGCTGTGTAATATAAAGTATGTTTTTAAATGGAAATGTATTTATTTATCTTTACCACAATTTAAAAGAATTGTTCAGTGCATCTGCAGAAAAAGAAAGTAGATATAAATAGGCCTTATTGTTTCTTTGCTTTTTTATTCTTCTCATCTTTTTGAAAGTCCTTCATTGAACGATAATATTCTCCGTTAATAAATTTTTTGGCCGGTAACAGTGGTCCTAAATATGGAGGTCTGAAATTATCACTGAGTTTTGTTGATCCTTTTCCTTCTAATTTCCGGAAGGCCTCTATCTACAGAAAAGTATTAAAAAGCAATTATTCAAAACCATCTTTAATTATTCCAAATAATTCTATAGATATATTAAAAAAAAAAAGAAAATTCGTCTTCCAAATATTACGTAAAAAGTATTTCTATTTCATATTAATCTAAAAATTTTATTCTTTTTTTAATTTTATGTTACTATAAATATCGTTGAAACATTAATATTAATTTTCTCTGCCTAATTTACTATTAAGATATGTTAAAATTGTTAATTATTAAAATTTATAATAATTAAAATAATAAATGTGATTTAAGTAACTGTGATCTAATGGTTTTTGTTTAGACCTCGCTGTTCTTACCGCATCATCTGACATGAAAACGGGAGTACGAAGTATATTCCAAATTACGATTTCTTTGCAAGGAGGATAAGTCAGAGATCCAAAATATGTGATGAAACCAGCCAAAGCAGTTTTTTCTGCACCGTAAATTATCTCGTCTAATTTTATTTGTACGTTATTTGTACGTTATTTCCTGGTTTGATAAGACTCGGTAATGAATTGACTATTGTTTTCAAAAATGGGTGAAAAAGCTCATTATATTTCATCTGAAAATAAATAATCAAGTATTTGAAATATTTTATTGTCAGAGATTTTCAAAAATATAAAAAAGCTAAAACGAAATTAAGTAAGATGTAAGAAATTAATAGTGAGTGAAAAAGAAAAAAAATACGGATCAAATACAGTAATTAGAGGAACTTCGGATATTATGGAATACCATTTACATTTGTAATCATAACTCACCTTTAAAATTTTTAAATACCTTAAAACTTAAGCAGATGGAGACCTAATAAGTTATTATCATTTATTGATTGGTATAAAGTGAAAATAAAAGCTTAATATACCAAAATTTCAGATTGGAAAAAAAGTTGCACTTGGAGGGTAATATGGAATAGTCGGATAATATGGAATAGAAGGATGAAAGTAAAGAAAATAAACAATATTTATCAAAATACCAAATTTTCTTAAGTAATTATTGGCAATAATTATATAACTTGAAGATTAGTTTACAGTTAAGGTATATTTCTTAAAAAAATACAAAAACACAATAGTAATGTAATTTTTCAATAGATTTAACTTATTGTAGTCAATTTTTATGAATAGATTAGTAACATAGAAATTAAAAGTTTAGCAGTTTAAGTAAATATAAAGCTACATTAGCAAAATTAATAGTAGAGTGGTTTTTTACTTAACTAGACTACATATACAGTAAAACCTCGTTAAGTCGTCACTGAAGGGACCAAATATTTTTGACGACTTAAGCGGAGTGACGACTTATGCGGAGTGGGAATTTTTGAAAAAAAACAAAACAAAAAAAAACACTGAAATACAGTATTTTTATGAATTGTTGTAGGATTCGGTGAGAAAAACAAGATTTTCAGAAATCAATTCATGCAAATGAATGAGTGGAAAATTAAAAAAGAAACACTTTTTATAGTTACCACATTGTAATCGTTTTAAGAGAAAGGCAATGTCTGTCTTTGAAACGTTCCAGCCAACCATTGCTGCTGCTTAAATCTTCAATGTTCAACTCCTTAGCAATTTCATGGCTTTTTCTTTGAGAATCAAGGCGGAAATCAGCACATTTTGCGATCTGGCATGTTTTAGCCATCGAACTAAAACCTCCTCGATCTCGTCAAACTTCGATTTCCTCATTCTCTATCTGTTGTCTTTGCAGTCGGCTCCTTCAATTACTTGTTTCGATAAAAGAATATCGTTTAATGTAGTCCTGGGAATATGATGTTCTTTGGCAAAAGCTGTTTTCGAAACATTTGATTTTTCAAAAAGTGCAATTAAGTCTTTAAAAGATAACGACGTAAGTTTTCGTTTCCCTGGCATGTTAAAAACGTAATCGAACCACGAAATTGCAAAAGAAAAAATAGCCCTTATAGCGGGGCTTATTCGCTATGAACTGAAGTCACACTCAGGAGGTGTTAAGAAAAACGTCCACACTCGACAAAGTCGCAGCGAGAAGTGTGCTTTGAATGATTAGCAGCGAGATTCCAAGAACTCGAAGGGGTAGAAAAGGAATGAAGTGACAGGCGTGGTCAAAAATTCCCCGTAAAGGCTTAGCTTTCTTAAAGTGAAGGGGCGGGGCTGAAAAAATAACACGATGGCATGCAAAATGGAGAAGAAAGATGCTTTTGGCCATTTTTGAGGGTGACGAGTTATCCGGAGTAGAATTAAATTTGGTGACCGGTAAAGGAGGGTTATTTTACATTATTGTGTATTAGACATTCTTGGGACCAAAGAAAAACGACGACTTAAACGGAGTGACGACTTATCCGAGTGACGACTTAACGAGGTTTTACTGTAGTAAAAGATGAACACAATCTCATCTAGTTTATCAAGTTTTATAAGTTTTAAAAAGGCACATTATTTTTATGAAAAAAACACAATTTAGTCTAGATAATTACTTTACGGATTATGTCCTACATAACAATTATTATAGAAGAAAGGTTCTTTGCTGAAAAGCTATTTACCTAAAAAAAATGCAAATATAATCAGTTTTCTCTGCGCCGGCACAATGCCGATTTTAGTGAAAAGACTAAAATCTTGGCAAATATGATTCACACAAGGGATTGACATCAAATAAGCTCATTAATAAATTACGATCCTGACTAGCAGTCGTCCTGACCACGAACTTCTGATTTTGTACTAATACTTCAGTTTCTTTTTTTCTTTTTGAACGTTCCAGTACAAAGTCACTCAGATAAGGAAGAGAAAAGTCATCCTGTGTTTTCAATAAGTTCTGAACCGTATCACACTACTTGTCTATATTTTCCCACTTAAACTACCATGAAACTGAGTTAGAAGAAATTTTAGTAACGGACAATACTCAAGCACAACCAAATTCAACAGTGTACCTTACACCAAATTTACAAGAGATAAAAAAAAAAATGTTATTCCGAATTTAAAATACAAAAATTCTTATGTCTTTGATAATATATAAATACAAGAAATAAAGAAATATAATAAGCAATTCTTATGATTAATTTCAATTACTTTCAATTTAATAACAACTTAAGGTTCATTCCCACAAAGTTGGAAAATCTCAAAAATGATACCAATATATGTACTTTCATTTTAAAGTAGAGAAATTCACTGCAGCGGGCACTGCCTCCCATGAAG